>PVKN010004145.1:0-23479 GCA_004027915.1 Capromys pilorides
GAGCCATGATCCCAGCCCCTAACTTCAGCTCTTCTAAAGTAAAATTTAAATTGGGCTGAGGATATAGCTCAGTGCAAGGTCCTGAGTTTGATTCCTTGTACAAAAAAAAAAAAAAAAAAAAAAAAAAAAAGATGTCTGTCAAGATGCACAGATTTTAATTCTACATTTTGACCAAACAAACCCTTCTGCTCCATCCTGATACAAAATATTATCATCTAGCCAGAAATAATACAGAAAAATCTTCTAAGACTAGAGGCAGCCACTGTTCTAATTCTTTTGTACCTTAGTTTGTTTTAACTTTTCTTGTAAATGGAATCATACAGGAGGTATGTACAGGAGGAATGTTATAGGTCTGGCTTCTTTTACCCAGCATAATGTTTTTGAAGTCCACCCATATATTAGCATTTTATTCCTTTTTATTGTGAATAGTAATTCATGGGGGTAGATGGGCAGTTTGTAGATGGACACTTTTCAGACTGGATATTTTGAGTGAAACTATTGTTCATATTTTCATACAAGTCTTTACATGCACCATGTATAGTTATTCAATCCTTGTAACTAGCTGGGCATGGTGGCACATACCTGTAGACTCAGCTTCTGAGGAGGAGGTTAAGGCAAGAGGATTGTAAGCTTGAGGCCAGCCCTGGGCAGTTTAGCAAGATTCTGTCTCAAAATATAAATGAAAAGGGACAGGGATATAACTGGGTAGTGGAGTGTCCTTGGATTTCATGTCCAGTATTGGGGATAAAGAAACCTTTCACATTGGGGCTGGGGAGATAGCTCTGTGGCAAAGGTGCCTGCCTGACAAGTAAAATGTCATGAGTTCAAACTCCAGTCCTGGGGAAAAAAAAAGGAAAGCTTTCACATTACTAACCCTGACAGGATGGCACTATTGCCATCTCCATTTTATAGATGAAGAGACTGAGGCACAAAGAGGTTAATTTTTTGCCTGAGGCTACCTGGGAGTAAAAACTGAGAGTGGAATTCTAACTGAGGCTCCTCTATCTGCAGGTTTTGTAGTTTTGTTTCCTCTCTGCCATGTTTTGTATACAGCTCTTTGAGGCCATTAAATGCAAGGACAAACGGGTTTCACCTCAGTGGCCTGTCAGCTTATAACTGCATTTTAGCTCACTACCATTTGATATTGATAATAATGGTTCTGAGTCACCCTGAAAAGGTTACATCAAAACCTGTCTTTGAAAAGAAAAACACTGTGTAAGACATTCTAAGGAAATTTCTAACCAAGGTCATTACAGCAAGAACAGCAAGCTAGCAAGCAGGCGAAGTTTTGCAGCTCATAGCTCTACTTGTCTGGAAATCTCACATAAGTGTAATTCGTCATCTCCCAAAGAAGCCAGGCACAGACCACATTACCGGGCATATAAAATGATATATAAATAATACATGTATGAGAAGTCACTGTGTTCCTTGTACAGCCACACAGAATAGGTTTTTGGAGAGTCTGCTGGTTCTTGCTTTGAAGGATGTTGTTGCTAAGCAATGTTGCTAATATGGAAAGACAGCTTCCCTCTAGACTTTCCACTCAGTTGCAGGAACCTTAGGAGTGGAAGTGGCTTTGGCAGCAGCTGGGCGGCTTCCTAATCAGGGAAGTGGAGGCTAGAGGATCCCGGATGTGAGAAGGATCACACTACTGGCGACCTGAGCTCCTGATTTTCTTGGGGGTGATCCTGGGCAATCTCCACTTAAGGGACACCTCTTCATGTTCATCAAAAATTTCATTCCTAGGAGACTCTTTCTAAATGTTTCTAGCGTGGGGAAAATTATAGTCATGCAGCTTAACCAAAATTTAACAAAAAATCCACAGATGAACCATGGAGTAAGGGAGGAGGAGAAAATCTGAGATTTTCATTACCTTCATTAACCAAAGCAATATGCAAATAACTTCTTTCTTCCCCTAAACAGGAAATTAGCACAGTTCTGATCAACGCCGTTTCTTGCAGGGCTCTTCTCTGTGACTCTGGGTACCACAATGGGATCTGTGGCTTTCCTCGGTGTGATTTCCTTTCCCTGGAGCTTGGAAATGTCACACAAGTCACCAGGATCTCTTTTCAAAACCAGAGCCAGTTTATCATCAGAGCCTCTGCTTAATAAATGTGTAGCTCTGGGACAGCAGGGCTGAGCTTTTTAAAGCTTGCATTTGAGGCCTCCCAACCCTGCCTGGGGGATGTCCTGACTCTCATTAGTGAGACCGCCTGTTTAGGGTTGAGCTCTGAACAAGGGTGCTGGGAGCTGGAGGAGGGCTGGGGTATTGGCAGACTCTTCTCACGGTTTTCTCTTCACAGCAGAAACTGTTGCCCATCTCAAATGACCTTCTTAATCTGTCCCTCTCCTTTTTTACTCAGTTCCTTTGTGGGAGTCTCCCAGAAATTCCGCTGTGCTGTAGCCCAGCAGGGGGCGCAGGTGTACCTGACAAGAATGGACGTCAGTCTGGCCTTTTTGCGCAGGTGTAAGGAAGGGTGAGGAGGTGTGAGGTCTGAGGGGGGCTTCTGAATTATTTCCTTGGGCAGGTGTGTGTATGTATATGCTCCCAAAGGTAGAATGAAAGCAGGGGTGCTGGCTTGTTTTTCTATTTATAACTGTCACATTGAACAATGGTTGTGTGGTCCAGGGGTGGCTGAGAACCCTGCAGAAAAAGAGGCGCAAGCTCTGAGGACATCTGGTTTTCATCAAAGATGCCGCTCTCCCTCTCCAGCCCATTCCTAGCTCCTGGCTGCCCCAGTCCTAGCCCAGAATGGCTGTAGTCGTCTTGCTGCAGAGCAGTGGTGGAGGTACCCAGCGTTCAAGGTCGGGTGGGGCAGGGAGAGAGTCTGTGCTGCAGGCTCTGAGAGCAGGGTGCTGGCAGCAGGGCCGATCTGGCTTCACATGGATGTGCCTCTTAGAGTGGGTTCCCAGGCACAGAAGGCCCCTTTCTTCAGGGCCAAGCATGCGTGTCTGTCTCGACCCACTGGCTCCTTAGGAGTGAGCTGTGCAGCTGTCTGCCCTCTGTTCATGATTAACTTTCCCATCTCTGCCCCTCCATCCCCACCCAGGCCCCCGCAACCCTTTGGGTTTCCCCTGCTTTAGGGCAGAGACCCAGGCTGGCAGCTGCCTGGCACTTTGTTTCCTAATCTGTGAGCTGGGAATGGGGATAAGCTGTGAGGTGGGCTGCAGCCTGGAAGGAGACCCCTTCCTTGAACACTGCAGTCTTTGCTGATCTTGCTTCCGGTGGCCTGAACACCTGTACCTTTCTGTTTGTTCCCATGGACAGTGTGGCCTTAGAACACCTTAAAGTCACCCATGTGAGAATTGTTCCCTTTCACTTCTCTTCCAAGTTGATTTCTTCAAGGACAGTATCTTAGTTTGAGACAAGTGTCTCACTAGCTCCTCACACTTGCGCCTATATTTGTTTTCTTTCAATTTTTAAAAGAGAACACAAAATGGTAAAAAAGAAAAAATATTAGAAACAATACAGTATTTCACTAAACAAAATACGTATTTCTTTTATAAAGAAGGTGCTTTAGGCATGGAGCTTTCATCAGGGAGTAGCATTGAGGTAGAATTCAATATGTCTGTTTTTACGGTATTAATAGCCAATGAGCATGGATTTTCATTTAAGGTGGTGATAATGGTTTCTTTTAACATTAAGTAAAAAAGTGAGTTGATTTAATGAAAGTAAAATAAGTAAATAATTAAACACTAGGACATTAAGACCAAAAAACATGATGATTGCATAGGAAAGGCCTAATTTGGGGAACCACTGGGCTACTCTGCACACTTTTACTGGACATGGTATTGTTTTGCAGTGTGTGGGTTAGCCTTGTTTGTCCTGGGCAAGGGAGGTCTTCCATCCTTCCCCAGTCTCTTGCATCCAGACAAATTGTGTCTGGTAAATGCTGGTGGAGTGGGCAGGCCTAGCCTAGATTAGATGGGTATTACAGTCCCTGCCATTGGTGGCTTTGATGTTTTTTCTCTGGGGAGTGGGTGGGATGGGCTATGGGGAATGAGCTGGAGTCCAGCAGGGGAATCTTGTGTCTGCCCTGATGGTGGAAGGATGTGGGGTTGGGTAGAAGGAAAAGCTATCAGGAACTGCTTGACCTTAGGGCTTCAGGAATCCAGGTCTGAGAGGTGATGGTCTTTTGGTGACAGCCCTGTTTTCTCAGCCACATTGGGGTTATGTGAGAGCTGAGAGAGCTTGGAACAAGAATGAATAGTGGCACCTACCCACTGTGGCTGTACACTTGACCTGAACCAGCCCTAGGCACTGGGACAAGTGTGTGTGTGTGTGTGTGTGTGTGTGTGTGTTTGTGCGTGTGCACCCATATTCTAACTGCTGGGGAGGGAGACAGGCTTTCCAGTGGGATGTGACCTTCCTTAGTATGTGGATAAAATACATCTATGCTCCATATGGCTGGCAATCCACTGCTAGCTCTGCCATGCAGCTGAAGTTGCCCATCCACTGACAGACAGCATGCAATACTGGGGGCTAGAGAAAGCCCTGGGTCATGTGCTGGCGCTCTTTGCTCTTCCGGACTCAGGACACTTAATGTCCTATTTCTTTCCTAGCCATTCTGAAGTCACTTCTGGTAGTACTTTATGCAGCCATCCTAGCTGTCAGTCTCAGCCACTCAAATCTGGTTATAAATAGACGTCCATGGCTATATCTGTGATCCCCCCACTACCGAGGCGGGCTCAAGGCCATTGCTAATGGATGCTTCATAAATAGACCAGGTGCACTTTGGAACCCCTCTGGGACTCCCTCCTTTCCACCTCAGCGCTGTTGCTAGCAAGAAGCTGTGCCCATTGGAGAGCAGGGCTGCAGCCTCAGGCCCTGGAATTCATTTGCAGCCCCTTCTCTGCTCCAGCAGGGTCCCCTTCCCTGCCAGGATTTTCAGTTTGCTTGAACACAAGCCTGTATAAAAACAAGGCAAATTGCGTCGGGGACCTCTTTGGCCCCAACAGGACTGTTTCCAAAGATGGACTAATTGGCTTGTTTTAATTCCCTCCAGCCCCCTGCCGGGTTCCTTTTCCCCCTGGAGGGTAAGGCAGTCAGTTATGCCTCAACAGTGGGAGGGTCTGGGAGGCCTAGACATAAATGGAAGTAGTTGAGGGGAACTCGTGAGGGAGGCCTTGTGCTATCCAGGACCAGGTGGTGGCCCTATTCCCAGGAGCTGGCGTGTGTGACCTTGCGCCCTAGCATTTCGAAGATGGAGTCCACACACGGAGTTCAGGGGGAGGTGGGGCGCGTCTTCCTGGTCCCCTGGTCCCCACAGCGGAGAGGTGGTGTCTGCGAAGCTGATCATTGACTTTGTGTGGGCAAACTCTCAGGACCCAGAAACAAAACGTGCACGGGGGCTGACCCCAGCCCACCTCTCTATCACCACAAACCTTTCACGGACGGCAGGTGGGGTATGGGGAGGCAGGAGGTGGCAGCGTCCTTCCCACCCCACTCGGCCTGGGATTCCCCTCGAGCTGCCAGCAGCCCGGTCCCGGCGCGGGGGAGGCAGCTTCGCCTGTAGGAGGACGCGCTTCCTCCCGGTGCAAGTCTGTTCTCCCTGTGTTTTAAAGACTGACAGCATCGCAGAAGTATCCCGGAGGGCCGGGCTCGCGAGCGCGTCAGCCACCTCTGTCTCGGGACAGCCCGGGCCCGCCGGGTGCGGGGGCCACGGAAGAGGGGCCCGGGCGCAGCGCTGCAGCGGGAACGCGGGCGCCGAGCCCCAGGGTGCCTCCCTCCGCCGCTGGCTGGAGTGCGGAGGCGGGGCCGGGGCGCGGTCCCCAAGGCGGCGCGTCCGAGCCCGAGCGGGGCAACCGCGGCCCCGGGCCGCGCCCCGCGTCAGCTTTAGAAATGCTCGCTCCGGGAGGGGCGCACGCCCGCCGCTCCGCGGGCCCCGAGGAGTCGCTGAAGGTCGCCAGGAAGTGAGCGCCCGGTCACCTGACCCCCGGGGCGCACCTAGGCTGGGCGGGGCCCATGCGAATCGGACGGCGGGGGCCCGGACGCGGGCGGCGCGGAGTGCGCGGAGTGCGCGGAGCCGGGGCGGCGGGGACGCGCGGCGGGCGGGCGGGCGAGGGCGCGGCCGGGCACCGCCGGCGGCCTCGCCATGTCCCAGCCGGCCGGGAGGATGCATTGCCGAAAGGCGGGGATTCGCGCTGCCGTAGTGCTCATCGGACTCCTGCACAAATCCCGAAAACAGAATAAAGAAAAAAGGTAAAGCTGGCAGCGCCCCTCCTCTTTTTCCCCGCTCTTGTGTTTAACCCCAGTTTTCTTCGGGGTGGACTTTTCTAACTGGCGTTAGGCTCTGTGTTGGGGGGAAAAAGGCGCCACGCCAGGCGGGTCGAGGAGAGCGAGGTTAGAGCTTCGTCCCAGACGCTGGCTGGTGCGAGGAAGCCCAGGCGGGGTGCCAGCATCGGGGTTCATCTTTGACAGAGGGCCACGTTTGCCCCTAGACCTCGCATTTGCCCATGGATGCGCTTGTCTCGAAGCCTGCCGCGCGGGTGGCATTGATCCAGCCCCTGGCCCAGCCAGAGCGACTCAGTGTGCTGGTGTTGCCATTTGCTTCTCTGCAACTTGGCTGAGCCTGTGAGGTGCCGCCTGGCCGAGCTCTCCTTGCTCCGCGTTCGGTGTCCGCAGGCAGGGCGCGCAAGTTCTGAGGTTGCTGATCCCTGTCCCCCTCCGTGCCCGTGTGCTTTGATTTTCCTCTCTTTGGCTTTTTGTCTTTCTTGGGTTTGCTGACCTGTTTGCTCCTGGGTGTTGCAGATGTTTTCTCAGGCTATTTCAGAGACACTTGGGCGACTTGTGGGTGAAAAGTGTGGGGCTTGGAGTGCTGGAGGGAGGTACTGGAGCAGCTTCCTGTGCTCCAGCCCCCAGCTGCAGGATGATGTCCACTGGACCCTGAGAAGCTGCTCATGCCAGCAAGCTTCCCTTTTCTGCTAGGGCACATGGCAAAGCTTCTCAGCATACAAGGGACACTAGAGCCACGGTTGAAACTTCCGGTGGTCCTGCGGGATCCTTGTCTGTAGAAGTGTTTTGGAGTGGTAAGTGCTGCACCCTGCCTAAGACAGGGGCTAAGACAGAAGCCAGAGACCCGGATGGCGACTGGAGATCCCTGCCTTGCTTAGACACTGGCTGCTTAGTGAGGTGGTGGTGGGCAGCAAACAGGGATTCTGAGAAGATGGTGTGAGTTGCCCTTGAAGTGGGATTTTTCTCCCATGTCTTGTTCACTCTTCCCAAAATGCAGTCTAATAAGACATTTCCCACAGCATAGGATGAAACTTTAGTGAAATGACTTAAGGTTGTTAAGTATGAAATAACATTGAGTCACCCGGTGAGAAAGTTCTTCCCTTGTACATTCTCTACTAGTGCTTGTGATTTCTTCAAGGAGAAAGTTTCAGGTTGGTGCTAGCCTGGCCTTTTGACACTTTTTAGACTTTTTTTTTTCTTTAACACTTGCTAGTTTCCCTTTTGTAACTGAGAAAGCTGCTGTGTGGCCAGGTTCTTTAAGTGGGAGAGGGTGTTTGCCTAGAATGGAGATCATTTTGTTTTGGTACTGTTTATTTTTAGGAGTTCCTTCTAGTTATGGCTAGTGTGGTATTAACTGTTACATTTGTGGCAGTCTCATAAAGCATCACTTTAAATGTATGTAGTCACAAGAAGGAGCCTATTTAATTGAGGTAGTAAAACTACAAGTGGTATTGAATGTGGCAGAAATCTTGCAGGTGATCTCAGAATTGCCGATTTTGGAGACACAAGAGCCAGCAGAAGAAACTTCCAGTTGAACTCTGGAGCCTAGTGCTCAGGTCTGGGCCCCATTTGTCCCTGAACTTTGATTCCTTTCTGTTCCCTGTCATTTAACATCTAATCTGTAGAGTGGAGATGACCACATTGGCCCTCCAGAGTCAGAAGATGTGTGGGATGACTGGTTTGAGACATTCTTGGCCTGTTTTGGAGAACACAAAGGAAAATGTGCTTCGCAAGAAAGACAGGTGCAGCAGACCAGGTCCTGACTCAGAGGATGGAATGTGAGGTGGGGTAGAAGAGCCTTTTATAGGAAGAAGCTGAAACCTTGAGTCGTGGCTCATACATTCACTATGATATGATAACACAGATTTTAACTCCCTAAGCATCAATTTTTGCTCAGGGGACCAGAGGGCTTATGAGGCTGAAGTGCCTGGTGAAGACACAGCTGCAGGGTCAAAAGTGCTACTTGATGAGGGGATTCGATCAGAACTGTTTCCATTCTCCTTTCGTTGGCCTGGTGTCCTTTGTGATTAAGGAAAACTATCTGGTGATGGCAACTCTGCTTAGTAATGTTCCAGACCAGCCATGCATGGGCCAAGTGTGTGGCCAGATGGGGCCTGGGCCTGAGGAGAGAGAGAGAGTCTGTGGCATCTAGTAAGGCACGGGAAGAGCTGGACAGGGGATAGGGAGGGTTGGCTCCAGCTGGGATGCCCCAGGCTCTTGTCTTCCTGGTTGTGCTGTGCTCTTCCCTGACATTGGTGGCGCTTGCCTCCATCTGATTCTTCTGTTGCTCCAGCCTTCTTGATGATTCTTGCTGTGGACTTAACCTCCCAAATAGAGAGAGATTGTTTTTATTTTAGTGTTAAATGACCTTTGCTCCCCTTACTGTAATCTGAGGTTTCTTAGTCTAAGCATCTGAAATCAGCACAGTGCATGCTGTTGACCCTTGCTCTGTGGGTGCTGGCTGGCCACAGGGGACCTGGAGCAGGCTGCAGCTGCCAGCTCTCGTAAGCCTTCTCTGAACTCGGCGCTGAGTGTTAAATTTGCTGAGTTCTTCCTTCCTCCTCCTGTCTCATCACAGGGTCAGCTCCAACTCAGGCCTCTTCCCCATCCTTCCAGAAGGCTTGATTCATCCACTGATCTTTCTAGCTCCTCTAATTGACAGGTTGGAGCAGATAACACTCTTGGCTGTTTGTCTTTGGGGTTGAAATGATTCTGGTCATCCTTCTCATCCTTTTCTCTCTAAGTCACTTGGAAACATTGCATATTAGGGGCAAGTAGGTATGCCAGGAAGGAAGATGAGACAGGTATCCCATGTAGACCCTAACCAAGGAGACTCCTAGGCACTCTTCTTGATAGGTCCCCAGAACTGTGTTCAAAGCTCCAGCCTCAACTTGCCTGGTGGAGAAATGGGTGCAGGGCTCATCAGCTCTGACTTTGTTCCTTGCCGTAATTGTGGGACAGCCTGGAGGTTCTGCCCTTTTATGACCATCTCCAGGTGCTCTGTCACAAAAGCAGTGTGGCATTGGAGAGGGGTTGGGTTTGTTCATGATTTTGAGGAGACAGTGGGATGAAGTCTTCCCTGAAGAGGAATGGAGAGTTCCTTTAGCATGCATTGATTGAGAAGAGCCTGTTTGCCTATTTTTTTTTTTTTTTCCCTAGGTGGAAAGGTGAGGGTGAGGTCCAGAGCAGCTGCTCAGTAGGGACAGAAAGGGGGGATGGAAAGCCCCGCCCCCACTTTAGGGAAACAGGCACACTGGCAGGAAGGATAAAGCAGAGGAATGTAATCAGAATGTGTCTGTTCTGGAAAATGGGCTTCAGGAACCCTGTGTGGCCTCGCTGTGAAAGTGTCGGTTAGCATAAGAAGAACCCACCTCATACAGGGGTAGGTGTTTTGGGACAGTTCCTGCCGTAGGGCTTCTGAGGAGGAAAAACATGGCTTTTCTCATCATTGAGCAAATGCCTGAGAGCAGGCTTTAAGGGGAGAATTGTGCCTCTCCTGAGTGTGGCCCCTCTGTTGTGCAGTGTAATGGCTGCCGGGCTCTTCCTGTATGGGTGCTTAGAGAAAGTCCGTCCCCCCGATGTTTACAAAAACTTGTTTATTTTGGAAGTTCTGAAGCATACAAGAGTACAAGAGATTCATATAAAACAGCCCTCAGTTCCAGCCATTGTCAGCTCATGGTCAATCTTGTCGCCTCCCCTGCTTTTTTTGAGAGGTAGTTTTACTGGGGATTGAACCCAGGACCTGCACACTGAGCTACATCCCCAGCCCTTTTTACATTTTTAGTTTTGAGGCAGGGTCTCCCTAAGTCATTAAATTGTTTGAACTGGGCTAGCCCTTGTGGTTCTACTACCTCAACCTTCCAGACTGCTAGAATTACAGACATGCAATACCGTGCCTGGCTCATTTCATTTATTTATCATCCTACTCACCCACAAAATTATTTTGAAGTATATCCCAGACATTAGATTACTTCATTCTTAAATATTTTGGTTTATATCTTAAAGATAAGAATTCTTTTAAAAAATCAATATCATATTCCTTCAAATTAACAGTAATATCTTAGTGTCATATCTAGTCAATGTTAAGATTTCTTCAAATGTCTCATAAAAGTCTTAAAATTTCTCTGAGTCAGTATTCAAACAAATGAATATGGTTGGTGTACATCTCTGAATCTGTAAAATTTCTTTCTCTAGCTCTTTTTTTGCCTTGTAATTTATATATTGAAGAAATTCAATTATCTTTTTTTAAAAAAAATTATTGTGGTGTTGTGGCAGAACTAAGGGCCTAGGACAGTTACGGTGAACTTTTTAGAGCTTTTAATGATAACAACAGCCCTCTGTGGCTCACATCCGACTGGCCTGGGACATGCTAGGTAAGCACTGGACCACAGAATTACAGCCCTGGCCCCTGGATTGTTTACCTGGGAGTTTCCCACAGTCAGCATTTTGAAGATAGCATCTCTTGGTGGTATTTAACAGGTTCTTCTGTCCCCTGTGTTACCTGTAAGATGATATTTAGTTCTAGAGACACAATCAGATTTGGATTTGAGGTTCCCCCCCTCCCCACCCCTTGCTTTCCAGTCTGGTGAATTGGTGTCAGGGAGGAGACTTGTATACTGCCATTGGAGACAGTCCTGTAACTTGGCTGGATGTGAGGCCTGAGTCTCGTTGTCCAGGAGTCCTGGCCTTGGAGTTCCAGAGACCCAGAGCTAGAAGGGGCACAGGTTTGGAACTGATCCATTCCTGGCCCCAGAACAGATGGCACCTTGTTCTCTTCTCAGGAGGTGGGTGGCCTGTCCTCGCCCTTTCTGAAGAGCCTGTCTCTGCTCTCTCTTGTCTGATGTTTGAATGCCACCCGGTTGGCTGTCCTTACAAACATCTCTCTTTAACAAGCTTCCCATTATTAACCTCCCTGAGAGTCTGAGGAGTGGGACCCTTGGAGTTTAAGGGACACAATATGAAGCATAATTGAGTTTATCTGATTGCTTGTGGGCCCATACTTTATAATCTCCCATTTGATAACCTTGATTCTAGTTGCCTCTATTTATTCTTCTTATGGTGGTCAAGAGTGGGGCTTTAAAAATTCAAGTAAAGTTAAACTTTTCTTCTGAAGAAAACTCTCTGGGGCTTCCTATGATAGTTGAAATCCAGTGACCTCATGTTCTACCACTTTGCGCCTCATGCACTCTGATCCTTTTACTTCTGCTTCTGCACCATGCTGAATAGGTGCCTGCTCCAGGCTCTTTGCACCTGCTGTCAACAGTGACTTAACTGGCAGGTACTTCCTCATCACTGGACTCGTAATGCCAGTGCCCTCTCTTGTGAAAGGACTCTCCTAGTCATGGAGTGTGAGCAGCTTATTCCAGCAATTGCTGTATCACTTAAGGTTTTTACCGAATTGCTTTTCCTTTTATTTCCTTCATGGCACATGTCATTAATTGATGTTATATAGTTTGTAATAAATGGCTTATTATCTGTTCCCTTCCTAGAACATGAACAGTGATCAGGGACTTAGGCTTTGTCCCCACTTGGTTCCCACTACCCAGGATAGAAGATGGTTAGTAAATACCCACTGAATGAATGGAGAGATTGTCCAGAGTTAGCAGCTCCCCTTGTGTCCCCACTGTCCTCAAAGCACTGCAGCGTTCTCTGGTGCAGGTTTCAAGGTACCCTTTCCTTGTCTGAGATTGGGGATTCTCTCCTTTTCTTTTCCTTCCTTGAGGTTTTTGAGAAACACGCAGATACTCCTGTATACATGGAGCTCTGTGGCTCATCCTCTGAGCCCTTTCTGGCCCCTGCATGGTTTTGGGGCTCACACAGAGGAGGAGCTGGGTGCAGCTCTGAGTGTTGTGAAGCTGGAACTGGGTGCCAGGGCTGTGCGTGGGTCTGGGTCCCCAGGTCTTGCGTTGTGGGACTGCTGCCTGATAGGCAGAAGCAGGTTCCCTCCACTTGTGCCAAAGAGGGGCCAGTGGGCATCAGAATTAGTGAACGGTTGCCATTAGCCAATATCTATTCCCCCCCCCCCCCTGCAGTTTTATCGCTTTGGAGCCTGACTGGTGTGCAGATGGCTGCTAATCGGGATGCTGCCAAATAGAGGCCTTGCCAGGTTGTTAGGTTCAACCAGAGAAAATCACTTCTGTGCACGTGGGGGCTGCTGAAGAGCCCAGGAAATATCTCAGTCATTTAAAGTGGACTGACTGGCCCCCTTCTCCCCCTCGTCTTCCTCTTCCCGCACCCATAGCAACTGATTTTCTTGCTGACCTAATCCATAAAAAGTAAATGAGGTAGGTAAGATTTCAGGTGGACAAGTGCTTTTTATTTTAATAGTTATTTTAAAAAATGAATCCTGGCAAGTGATGCTGGTTTGCCATGCCTGACAGTTACATAATACTTTATAAAAAGCGAATTTGTTTAAGTCAAAAATTGCGAGTCAATTTAAAGAAAAGTGTTAAGAGAAATAATAGATGGCACTAAGTTTTAGGGAAAGTTGGGAGGATGATGTGAAAATGCCTGAAGTTTGGGAAGTGCTATTGAAGGAGGGCCTCATTTCTTTTTTTTTTTTCTGCGGGACCAGGGTTTGAACTCACGGCCTTGCACTTACCAGTCAGGCGCTTATGCCACAGAGCCATCTCCCTGGCCCCTTAGGGCCTCATTTCGTATGGGTTAAAATGAGCTTAGTAGGATTGAATGGTGGTTGTAAGAAGCCAGCACATTGAAGGGTACTATTTTCTAGGCCGTGTGCTAAGAGCTTACATGCCTACCCAGTTTCATTCTACTAGTTTATTATTATTATTATTATTATTATTATTATTATTATTATTATTATTGTTTACAGGGGTAGGGATCCAACTCAGGGCCCTATGGCTCATCTTCTGATCCCTTCTTGGCTTCTGCATGGTTTGGGGACTCAAAGAGAGGAGATCTGAGCTCAGCATATGCTAGGCAAGTGCTCTGTCACTGAGCTGTATGCTCATCCCTTTGCCTGATTGAAGAGTAGGATTTGATTTATTTATTTTGGTACTGAGAATGAAACTCAGGACCTTGTGCTTGCCAGGCAGGCACTTATGCCACCGAGCTATCTCCTTGGCCCCGAGGAGTAGGATTTTAACTTAGTTCTAGAAGCTGTGACCTTAACTATTACATGGTTCAGAAACACCTGTGAGGGGCTGTGGCGTTAGCTCAGTGGAGTAAGTATTTGCCTGGCAAGTGCAGGGTCCTGAGTTCAATCCCCGTTACCAAAAAAAAAAAAAAAAAAACCACCTGTGATAGGAACCTGTGTAGCACCTGGCTTGTGGTAATTGCTTCATGTATGTATACATGCTGCTGCTATTAATGTTTTGAAGTGTAATACGGGTATGTTAAATGAATTCACTTTAATATTATGGCTCCATGACTTTTCATGTACATGTTTGCTGTTGATGCCATCCAGATTAATGTATAGAGCCTCTTGGGCCCCTGCAGACTCCTGCATGGCTAACCGTAGTCCAGTTATAGTTAAAGTCAAATTAGCCCACCGTCTGGGGTTCCTAGTAGGTGCGCCGTGGTGGTAACCAGGGCAGCCTTCCTATACGTTTCTTAAATTGGAGTTTCTGAGTGGGTAAACCTGGTTCAACCTTGAAGGGAATGGCGTCACATAACTGAAAGTAGTCTCTAGGCACGAGTGACCTTCTCTTCTCCTTCTAGGTACACTTAGTGGAAACCCGGAGCCAGTGCTGTGATTACGCAGTGCCCTTGGATCAAGGGTGGACTGAAAAATTGTCACTTGCTTTTAAGCTTATCAGTGGTAAACACTGTTTCATGAAGGCTGGAGCTTGAACTGGGTCTTTCCTGGAGTCCTCCCAGAGTTGGGGATGTCTCTAGAGATTTGTTAGTCCCATGTGTGTCCTGAGATAGCTGACCATGCCAGCCTTAGGGTTAGTTTGCCTCTCAGAAGGCAGGAGGGAACAGGCCTGTTGATTAGAGTCACACTACCCTCCTCCTTGCCCCTTCCTCCGCCTTTTTCTATATTCATTCATTCATTTCTTTATTTGGTACAGGGTCTCATTATGCAGCTAAGACTAGTAGTGATTCTCTTGTCTCAACCTCCACAGTGATGGGATTACAGGCATGTGCCACCACGCTGCATTTCATTTTCTACTTTTAATGTAAAGATCTTTTCCCAGCTGTGGGGAACAGTGTGTGGTAGAGTTATGGCCACAAGTGCTTATTTAGAGGGGGAATGATTTGTAACAGCCTCATGAGGGAGCCACAGTGCTCATCTGTAGTTTAAGGACAGGGCTCGGGGTGCAGGATCTAGTAGGTGTGGAAGCAAGGTTTCTCTGTTTTTCATTGTCCTGTTCTATAGCACCACAGTATCCTGTCCTTGAAAGTGGAGACAGCAGCACCCTGCCATCTAAGAGTTTGCAAGCTGAGGCAAAGAGTGGAAGCTGGGCCTTCAGATTCCCCACAGTTTTTTTTGAGTCAGTATCTTCTGTTATCAGGCTGATCTTGAACTCACTATGTAGCCAGACTGGCCCCAAGCTAGCAGCAGTCATTCTGCCTTAGGATACTAGAGCGCTGGCCCACACACCCATTTCTCCTCTTTTCAGTAGATATTTTTAAATCAGAGAGTTTTAGATTATGGATCTCTTTACCAGTCTCTTGAAAACTCAGCAGCCCTGGCAGTGTTGGCAGGGCCTACCTTCCCTTATTGTACCTTAGATGCCTGCTGCTTGTTCACTGCAGCTCCACCCCTCCGCCCCCCAATCTGGCCACACCTGTGCCTCATCTGTGCCACCTGCTCCAGTCCTGATAGATGACATGGACTGTGTGGAAGGCAGGTCGTCCACAGGTGGGGAACTTCAGAGGAAACTCTGAATACAGAGGCTTGGGCGTATAGCCCAACGCAGTGTGTCCCTTGGCTGGGGGCTGGTCAGTTGCGATTCAGCTGAGGCTCCCAGCAGCCTTCCTGGGTCCCTGCAGGAACTGGGCTGCAGACTGGCACCTGTGGATTTGCCTCTGAATGTTCGCCTTTCCTGATGCTTCTGAAAAGCTCTAAAATAAAGGGACAGAAATTGTCGGAGGCTGTGCATTACTGTGTAAATTACTTGGGACACTGAGAGAAGGCACAGGGGCAGGGGCATGCATGGAGCCCCCTCCAGATATAAACTGGGCTGGCACTGAAACCTTGCTTACTTCATTTCATTCCTTGCAGTTGTTACCATTGTCTTAATTTTTGATAGCGGAGAAAGCTGAGGTTCAAGAACGGTGGCATACCCAGTGTTCCTGGGCTCTGTCAGATTCAAGATGCTATCTTTTCCTCTCCCTGGTTTGTGGCCGAGGGGCCTTCCTGTCTGTGCTTGGCTTTCGCTATCTCTGAAAGGGATTGTAATGTAGCCTAGAGGAGACTGGATGTAGGACAGAGCTTCAGATGGGATAAGCGTATCTGGGCATCTCTGCTTTTGAATTCTTGGTTAGAGCTGGGGATAGTACAGCTTCCTCCTGGGGAAAGGTGTGTCCTTTCGAGCCCCAGATGAGCTGAAGGGTGTCTTGGCTGTTCAGGCTGCCATCCTGGTACGTTGGAAATTCTCATTTCTTTATGTGGATGGGAGGTCTGGGATGCAGCCTGCCCTGCCTGTGCCACCTGTATTTTAACAGGATGTTCATTTTCATGAGCTTTATTTATTTATTTTTTCTTTTGTAGTACCGGTAATTGAACTCAGAGTCTTGTGATTGCCAAGCAGGCACTTATGCTGTTGAGCTATTTCCCCATCCCATTTTGATGAGCCTTCACCCAAGATGCAAAGGTAGAAACTGTATGAATTAAGAGTTAGCTGAAATAGGCTGTGCTGAGAAGCGTGTTGACTATGATGTCAACAAAGTGCAGTGGTTGTTCTCTGACAGCCACTTGGAGATGGGATGCAGTCTGTGGTGCAAGTGGTGGGAACAGACACCTGACTTCCACATCTCAGTTCCTCTGCCCCTTCCTCTCTTTCTGGGAAGTGCTCTCAGCCCCCTCTGCAGCATTTGTCCTTTTTCACTCCATAAGCATAAAAGTCCGTGTGTAAGAGGGGCGTGTTCCGAACATTCACAGATGCCCTAGCATATATTCCCCATCTATATTTGTGATGAGCTGGCGTGCACCAAGCAGCAGGGCCCATGGGGAGAACCAGACCTCTCCCTGCACTTCAGAGGGAGAGACCAGCCTTGCTGTGTAAACCCAAGAAGAGTGGGGTGCTGGAGAAGGGGAGTAGGGCACCTAATGGTCCACAGAAGGCTGTGTGAAGTCTTTGGCAGTTGAGGCGTACCATGGGACTGCACAGGATTTTGAAAGGAAAGGTGACTTGAGGCAGTGCTTTGTTGTTAACAGATAAGCAGGGAATGGAGGCAGGAGAAGCAGAGAACACTGTATTGATTTGACCATGGGTGTGGATTTCCTCCTGGGAAACAGTGGGAAATGAGAACATCAGGGTTCTGTGAGGCCTTTTTGGGGTTGGTATTGAATACCAGAGAAAGAAAGAAGAGTTTGTGATAGGTGCTTTCCTTGGTTCCCAACTTACGTGGCACTTTGGTACCCCAGTTTACATATCAGAGCTGAAGCAATCACAGTACTCTGGAAATGCAACTCTGTAACATTTGTCTTACTGTGGTTCCATTAAGTGGAAGCTGGAGGCCAAATGGTCTTTTTGTTGGAGGGGTGGCTGGTGGTACCCTCAAAATGACTGTTCTTCTGATTCTGATTCATAATTTATCTGAATTAGTCGGGAATCTTTTGGTTTCAAGGATCAGGCCCCTGTTCCAGTTAACACGAAGAAATATTTTGGTTTAGGTGTCTGGAAAATTCAAGGGGGACAAATTCAGACATTGCTGGATCAAGATCTTTTTATTTTGTTTTTTGTATTTTAGAGAAGAGTCTATAGGATGTTCAGGGTCTCACTACTAGATGAGACTTCTGGTAATCCACCTGTTTACAGCCTCCCAAGAGCTGGGATTACAGGTGCATGCCCAGGCTCAATCACCACCTCAGTGCGCCCCACCTGCTGCACTCTGCCGAAGCAGGTGCTTTAGTCCACTGAGCTATCTGGCTGGCCCCAAGATCTTCAATGGTGTCCTTGGATACTGGTTCTCTCTCCCCACCTGTAGCCTCCACTTTCCTTTAGGTTGGCTTCATCCTTAGGTTATATGCAAAAAAGGACAATATCTGTTGTAGGCTTATATCCTGTGTTTTGCAACACAAACAGGAAGGCTGAATCTCCTTCCTTCCTTCCTTCCTTCCTTCCTTCCTTCCTTCCTTCCTTCCTTCCTTCCTTCCTTCCTTTTTAGCAAAAGTTCCACAGATGGCTCATGCTGGACTCAATGGGCCACATAGCCATTCTGAGCTCTTGCTAGGTTAGGATATCCTATTAACGATGTCTCAGTTTTGTGCTCACTCCTGGCCCTGGGAATGAAGTTGCTTGGCTGAGGATATAGGAGGATTGGTTCATCTAAGGAAATTTGGCTCTCAGAAGGTAAGGAGTTGGAAACTATGAAGGCAAAAGCCAAATCTTGCTCATTCTGCTGGCCTTGATGGTTTAGTTGGTCTTGGGTTTGTTTTGGCCTTGTCAACTTGGCTGGTGATGCAGCTGCTGGTCGTCTCCCAGGTGCAGGATGTCTCCTTCTGCCTTTTCTGGTTAAGACATTCTTTCTGTTATGCTTATGCAGTAGGTTGCATCCTGTAGTCTTTATCAGTAAACACACTTGTTGGGTTCCCTTTTCCTCAGTCCGTGTGCACACTGAGGCTGTCATCCTGGCCTCCCTCAATCTTGATATTCACTCTGTTGGTTCTCTGTCTCTGTCTCTGACTCTGTCTCTCTCTGGTGCTGGGGATGATTGAGCCCAGGACCTCATGTGTGCTAGACAAACACTACTTGTGAGCTGCATCACTACTACTTCTGCACCTCTTTTAATGATGTGGTACAGTTGTCCTTCAACCCAAAAAGTCTGAATTTCTGGAGTACAGATTGCTACTCCTTGTAGTCATCTGGCATGGATGGTTTTGGTTATAGGGCCCTAGCTAAGAGTGAGGCCAGCTCTCTGTGATCCATTGCCTTGCTGGAGAGCCAGTTCCTGCAGAAATCTCAAAGGAAGGACAACCAGAGAGAAGAGAAGAGAAGAGAAGAGAAGAGAAGAGAAGAGAAGAGAAGAGAGAAGAGAAGAAAGAGGAGAGAGAGACACAGACAGACAGACAGACACAGACACACAGACACACATACACAGACCTAGAAAACAAAAATATAACTGCAGAAGGGCAGAGAGGCACTCTGAAGCCTCAGAAAAACCCAGGGAGTCAGTACTATATATATAATTCAGCATGTATGTGGTGCTCAAACTATGACCTGAAGCTTTCTCTTCTATGAGATGGAACTAGAACCAGTAAATGCTTTTCGCTAGTTGTATCCAGCAATTGTACACCTAGGCATCTACCCCAAAGAATTGAAAACAGGGACTCAAACAGATACTTGTATAGCAATGATCATAGCAGCATTATTCATTAGAACCCAAAGTGGAAGCAACCTGAGTGTCCTTCAGCAATAAATGGGTAAGCGAACTGTTGTATGCCCTTACAATGGAATATTATTCAGCCGTAAAATGAAATAATATTATGCTGCAACATGGATGACCCTTGAGGACATTGTACTGACTGAGATAAGCCAGGCATGAAAGGCCAAACACTGTGTGGGTCTACTTTATGTAACTCTGATTGTGCTGCTATAGTGAAGTACTATGGCCTGGGTGCCCTTGATAGCAAGCATTATTTCTTACTTTCTGGAGGCTGGAAATTCCAAGATCAAGGTGGCTGATACCTCTGGTGAGGCCACTTCCTTATTCACAGGCCACCATGTTCTGGCTTTGTCCTTAAATGGTAAAACAAGGCAGGGAATGCTGTATGGCTTCTTTTATAAGGAAATTGATTCCACAGTCCTCATGACCTCATCGTCTTCCAAAGAACCAGTCTCCTAATCCCATCACATTGAGGGTTAGGATTTCAACCCATGAATTTGGGGTAGGTGGTTGGATGTAACCACTTATATGAGGTCTCCTAAAGAAGCAGATTCACAGAGCAAGAAAGTAGAAGTTGCTAGGGGATGGGAGAGGACAGTTATTGTTAAATACAGCTTCTTTTAAGAATGATGGAGAAGTTGTAGAAATGGTTAATGATGATGGTCACACAGTGGTGTGACTGCCGTTGAATTACACACTTAAAAATGGTAACAGCGAAATGTAGTAGCAAAAAAGCAACAGCCCACGCAGATCCTATTCAGAATCTTGATGTCTAAAGTAGAAAGTGAGGGCGGCTTCCTGGTGGGGGAGGGGTGGCCCTCAGCCTAGTGACTATGAACACTGAGATGCTGAGTTTAGAGCCTGGGGGACTCGGGGGAAGCCACAGTCCCCCCTCCCCCCTTTAATAGTCTTGTTCTGAAATTGAAGGTCCCAGAGGGCTCTCTCTTGTCGCAGCTCACATCCCCCACTGGTGGCCATGTGTTCTGGCTAAGGTTAGGCCCAGGGAGCAGGTGCAGTGGCGCTGGGCCACCTCTAGGGAGCTCTCTGTTCATCCCGCCATTTCTCTTTGCTGCATGGCAGCTAATGGACAGCTAATTGCCAGTGCCTTGCGGGGCCCTCTGGAGGGGTGATGGGATGGTGGGGGACTTTAGGGGTTCAGAAAGGGATCAGAGAAGAAGTATGGAAGGAGAATCTGGGGCCACAGAAACAGAGGGCTAGGGTTTAGTGACTGTAAAGAAGATACTCTAGTGACCTGCCAGTCCACTCCAAGGTGGCACTGGCTGTCCTGGCAGGTACCGGCTGTGCAGTGCAGTCTCAGGTGGCACTGGCATGGCTGACACCACTATAGACGCTCAGAGCTCCCTCACAGCACTCTGGGCTGCTGCTTGGCAATATTGAGGTTTTGAAGAAATATATATATATATATATATATATATATATATAATTTTAAAAATGCGCATGTCTTGCAGAAAATGTGGAAAATACAGAATAGTACCAAGAGTAAAATAAAAATCATCTAGAGTCCCAGATTGACTGGGGGGCTGTGGAGACAAACACTATTAACATTTTATTTTGAGACAGGATCTCACTAATTTGCCTAGGCAGAGCTCAAACCTGCAGTCCTGCCTCAGCTTCTTGAGTAGCTGGGATGACAGGTGTGAGCCACCATGTCCACTATTAAGGGAGGAGTTCTGATTGACTTGAATCCTCTGTCCAATCTCTGAGCCAATCCCTGTGTCCAGGGATAGAGCGGAGAATAGCGATTGATCTGGAGTGAGCTGGGCTCATTCCAGTAGCCAGAGTTTGGGCATTTTGATGAGAAGAGTTCTTTCCCTGGGAGAGGACCAGTTTCCTGGAGTACAAGCAAGGGGCCAGTTAAAGGGATGAAAGTGAATTGGGAAGGCAAACACTAGACGGAGCTGCTTGGCATTGATTCCAGTCATGGGGAGCTCTTCCAGAGTGTTGGATAAGCGCGTGGACCTGTACTCATACCCATTCTGTGGGAGTTTGGCTCAAATTATCCCACAGTGCGCAGTTGATGGCACTAGCCACCATTATATCTGCATGGCCCCTGTGACCCAGGGGGAATTTCTCGAATGACTGTTTTCATATATTTGGAAAGGTGTACTACTGGATCACTCACTGAAACATTATTTGAAATAGTAAAACACTGGAAATAACAAGTCCCTGTTGATGAGGAACATTACCTAAATTATCTCCCATGCGTGCCATGAACTTTACTTAAACAAAGCATGGTGGTATTGTCTATGAACTGAGAGAAAGTGGCTACCAAGATATTTTAAGTAATGAAAGTGGGGTGCAGAATAGAATGTACATATGCTACTTTTTGTGTAAAAATACTCAGAAAATAGGACTTCATCCTTGTGTTGGCAGGTGTAGTCAGCCTTTGGGATCTGTGGGCCCAGCATTTGTGAATTAAACCAACTGTAGATGGAAATATATGGAAATAAAAATTTCATCTGTACTGAAGGTTTCTTTTGTGATTATTTCCTAAAACTGCAGTATAATAATATTTATACAACATTTACATGGTAGTAGGTAGTTAAGTAATTTAGAGGTGACTTAAAGCACACCGTGTGCAAATATGGTGCCATTTGACATAAGGGACTCCAGCATCCTTAACAAAAAAATTTGTTTTTTGGGGTGCTGACTATTGAACTCAAAGCCTGTGCATGCTAGCCCAGTGCTGTACTGCTGAGTTACACCTCCATCCTGTCCAGCCTCAGATCTTTTGGTATCTGTGGTGGTGGTGGGGAGGTCCAGGAACCAATCTCCCACAGGTTCAGAAGGGTCATTGTATTTACAAGAAGAAAATATGTAAAAGTGTGAAAAAATAATTTCATGGGCCAAGTGGAAACTAAACATATTGGAATGAAGATAAGACAAAATCTTTTTTTTTTTTTTTTTTTTGGTTTTTCTTTGTTTTGTCTTTTTGAGACAGGATTTCACTGTGCAGTTCAGGCTAATCTTGAACTCATTTTATAGCACAACCTGGTCTTAAACTCACAGCAATGCCTCAGTTTCCCAAGTGCAGGGATTATAGGGGTGCACCACCATGACTGGCAAAAATCAGTTTTCTAAGGTTTTGGCTCTTTTGGATTCTCCTGCATACCTCCTTTTTTAATTTTGTGAAAAAAATGTTAAAAATTCATAATGAAATAAGAGAATAACAATAGTTAATATGCTGCATGTTGTCTTCAAAGTAGCTCTTCAGAGTAAAAGACATAGAGAAAAGAGACTCACAAGGAAGAAACAAGCAGATAATAGCATAAAATCTTCAGTGAATGAAGAGAAGCTAGTAGTATAAACAAAGCAAATTAGAGTATATATTAAAATATTTTTGAGGGCTGGTGAGATGGCTCAGTGGTCTAAAGCATCTGCGTCGGAAAGTTTAGGCCACCACAGGGACCACGGCTCTATCCCAGGCACCACATGCTGTGCCAGCCCCACCGCCATGGCAGGCTGAGCCGGCCATAATGCAAACAAATAAATGAGGTTTAAGAAAATAAAATAAATTAAAAAAAATTCTTAAAAAAATATTTTTGAGGGGCCGGCGAGATGGTTCAGTGGTCTAGAGCGCCTGCTTAGGAAAGCTCAGGCAACTGCAGGGACTGCGGTTCGATCCCCGGCACCACATGCTGCGCCAGCCCCCACCACCAGGGCAGGCTGAGCCAGCCACAAAATGAATAAAGTAAAGAAACAAACAAACACAATAAGCAAACAAATAAATAAATAAAATTTAAAAAAAAATATTTTTGAAACAACAGAATAGGTAATTTGGGGAATTATTCAAGCTTCCCTTTATCTGCTATTTATCTGTCATGTAGTCTCTTTTATATGAGAAAATTAAAAATAGAGGTTTTTTTTTTTTTGTATTTTTAGGGAAGGGTCTACAGGGTGTTCATGGTCTCACTACAAGATCAGACTCTTAGTGATCTGCCTGCTTACAGCCTCCCAAGAGCTGGGATTATAGGTGTATGCCAGTGCACCCAATCAAAAAAAAAAATTTCTTATATAAGAGAGACCATGTAATATTTAAGCTGGTTGACGTATTTCACTTTACATTATGTTCTCAAGTTGCTTCCATTTAGCTATAAATGCCCCAAGTTTATCTTTACCTACAAGGATCTCAAGTTTCTTTATGCCAGAACAGTACTCCAGTATATATAAATACTGCATTTCTTTCTTCATTCATCTATGGGTGGTCATATATGTTGTTTCTAAAGTGTAGCTATTATAAGCTGTGTTGCTATAAACATGGGTATGCATGTATCCCTATGATATTATGATTTTAATTCTTTGGGATGATGTATAGAAGAGGAATAGCTGGGGCAAATAAATTTCTATTTTTAGTTTTTTGAGGAATCTTTACACTAATTTCCATAGTGATTGAACTAGTTTATACCCCCTCAACAGTGTAAAAAGGGATGTTTTTTCCCCGATGTCCTCACCAGCATTTGTTATTATGACATTTTTTATGACATTCTTTCTGGGGTAAGGACATATCACAGTATAATTTTAATTTGTGAGGCTGTAATGGTCAGTGAAGCTGCACGTTTTTTCGTATATTTTTTGGCCATTTGTATGTCTTTTGGGAAGAGTATATTCATTTTTGTTGCCCATTTTTTGTGGGTCTTTTATTTTGAGGAGTCTAGTATTTTTGGATTCTTTATATATTCCAGATGTTAATCCTCTGTCCAAAGA
>PVKN010004145.1:23579-34573 GCA_004027915.1 Capromys pilorides
CAGTGAGTTATTAGTGAATAGCAGCACTTTTGATTTTTGTGTTTATGTTATGTCTTGCTACATTACTTAATTTGGTTATTAATTCTAGGAGTCTTTCTGTGGAACATTTTGGGTTCTGTAGAGGATCATTTCATCTGCAAATAATACTTTTGCTTCATCCTTTCCTATATGTATCCCTGTTATTTGTTTCCCCTTCCTGATTGATCTGGCTTACGTTCTAAAGAATGTGTTGAACAGGAGTGGTGGCAATGGATTTGCTTATCATGTTCCTGTTTTTGTAGGGAAAGCCTCCCCCCCCACATTTAATATGCCGTTGGCAAAAGATTGTTTCTAAATGGTTTTTATCAGATCAAGATAAAGTTCTTTTATGCCTGTTTTCTTCAGGGTTTTTATCATGAATAGATGTTGGATTTTGTCAAAGGGTTTTCTGCATCCACTGAGATGATAATGTGACTTTGGTCCTTGCTTCTGCTTATGTAATGAATTACACTTATTGATTTGTGTATGTCAAACCATTCTTGTATCCCTGGGATGAATCCTACTTAGTTGGTCATGCTGTATAATATTTTTGGTGATTTGTTGTATTCTGTCAATATCTCACTAAGGATTTTTGCATCTATGTTCATTAGCGAGAGTGGCCTATAGCTCTCTTTTTTTTGGTTGGACTGTTTTCTGGTTTGGGGGTCAGGATAACATGAGCTTCTGAAAATGATTTTGGAAATGCTCCTCTTTTGATTTCATTAGCAAGTTTGAGGAGCACTGGTATTAGAGTTTCCTTGAAGTTCTTGTAGAATTTGGTGATAATTCAATCATATCCTGAGCTTTTCTTAGTTGGAGGTTTTTAAAAATTATTATTATTATTTTTTTAAGAGTTTTTTTTTTTTAATTTTCATACATTTTGTTTATTTATTTTAATGGCGGGCTCAGCCTCCCCTGAGGGTGGGGCTGGCGCAGCATGTGGTGCCGGGGATCAAACTGCAGTCCCTGCAGTTGCCTAAGCTTTCCTAAGTAGGTACTTTAGACCACTGAACCATCTTGCCGGCCCATAAAAATTATTATTATTATTATTGCTTGTCTTAAATAGTTTTCTCATTGCTGAGACAAAATACCCAACCACCCACAAGTTAAAGGAACAAAGGTTTATTTCAGCTCAGCGTTTGTAGTTCTAGTCTGTAGCCAGTTGGCTTCTAGGTAGGGGTAGTAGAGAGGCATTAAAGAGGAGAAATAGTCTCCGTGTGCTGTGACAGGGCAGGTAGAAGGCAGCGAACAGCAAGCAGTAAGCAGTAGCAGTGAAGGGTGGTGCCATCCACACTCAGAGCTGTGCTCACCCAGTGACCGGACCGATTCAGTAATCGTGCACCCTTAATGCTGGTATCACCCCCCCAATCCTCATTCACACACCCCCAATCCAGCCACCTTTGAAACTCCCCATCTGTGACCACATGAGGCATGGGAGATACCCAGATGTTACCATAAGACAGGTTCAACTTCATTGCCCGTTACTGGATTATTTAAGATTTTTAAGTCTTCATTGGTAATTCATGTGTATCTAGGACTCTCTCCATTTTTTGTGAGTTCTCCAGTTTTTTTTTTTTGGGGGGGGGCATATAGGTTTGTGAGGAAGTTGCTAATAATTTTCTGGATTTTAGAGGTATCTGTTATGATTTCACCTCTTTCATTTCTTTCTTTTTTTCTTTTTTTTTTTTTGTATTTAGTACAGGGTCTATAGGGTCTCATTACACAGATCAGACTTATAGCAATCCTCCTGTATTCAGCCTACCAAGAGCTGGGATTACAGGCTGCACCACCACTCCCAGTCTTGGGTGCCTCTCAGTGTGCCCTGGGGGCAGGCCTGGCCCAGGCTCGCGGGGAATCAAACCCCAGCCGATGCACTCTGCCTAAACAGGTGCTTAGGTCCGCTGAGCTATCTGGCTGGCCCTCACCTCTTTCATTTCTAATTGCACTTTCTTTCCTTTTTGGAAAGATTGGCTGAGGGTTGGTCTATTTTGTTTATTCTTTTAAAGAATTGTTCACTGATTCTTTGCATTATTTTTTAAGCCTCCATTTTATTGATTGCTTCTGTGATCTTTCTATTTCCTTTCTTGTGCAAACTCTAGATATGAATTGTTAATGTTTGACTTTTGTCTTGCTATGTGGTTTAGGATGGCTTTGAATTCACTGTGTAACCAAGGCTGGCCTTGAACTCATGACATTCCTCCTGCCTCAACCTCCGAAGTGCTAAGATTATAGGTGTGTGTCACCACTGGATTTCTTTGACTTTTTTTAAAAATTATTTTTTGTTTTTGTCTTTTTGAGACAAGGTATTGCTATGCAGTTCAGGCTGGCCTTGAGCTCACTTTGTAGCCCAGGCTGGTTGTGAACTCACAAAGATCCTGTTGCCTCAGCCCCTCCTCCCAAATGCTGGGATTATAGGTCTGTGCCACCATGCCCAGCTTCTTTTTGACTTGTTTTTTTGCAGGACTGAGGTTAGAACTCACAACCATGCACTTGCCAGGCAGGAACTTGTGCCACAGAGCTATCTCCTCAGCCCCTTCTTTTTGACTTTTGAAACAAATACATTACTTATTTAGAAATCAACAGAGTAGTTTCCTTTGGGGGTGATAAAAAGTTTTGGAGTTCAATAGTAATGAGGTTTCTATAACTTTTTTTTTTTTTTTTTTTTTAGGAACTGGGGATCAAACTCAGGACCTTGCACTTGCCAGGCAGGCACTTGTGCCCCTGAGCTATCTCCCCGGCCCCCTCTATAACATTTTGAGTTATACTGATGCCACTGAATTGTGTACTTTAATTAAGATGGTAAATTTTATGCTCTGTATATCTTATCATAATTTAAAAACAAGTTTAAAGAAATCAGTAGGCCCAAAAGAGGAAACCAAGGAAACATGGAGTGTGGGAGGCCTTGAGCCAGACTGCCTTCATTCAGATCCTGCCTTTCCTGTTTTCTAGCCTGTGGAAAGAGAATCACTTTTCTCATTTGTAAATGTGGATCATAGAACTATATTCAGAAGATGAAATGAAAAGTAAAGAGCTTAGCTGTGTTCCTTAAAGGATGCAGGAAGATGTGTAGGATACATGCAAATGTTATGCCATTTTATATAAGGGACATGTCCATCCCCAGACTTTTGGTGTTACACGGGAGTGGTCGAGAAGATGCTGCAACCGATCCCTCCCAGGCCTCTCTGGATTTGGAAAACCTGTGATAAATACAGTAGCCAGAGTGGTCTCTGTAGCCCAGCTCTGCTCCCTCTGGCTAAGTGGACCTTTGCATTAAAATTGAGACCCTGGAATATGAAAAATACTCATGACTCAAAGGGAGCAATGGTTGAAATTTCAGAAAAATTCATAGCTCCTATCTGAGTCAAGCTGATCTTTTCCTGGGGAGAGCTAAGATCCTAACATCTGCCTGTGGCCCTATGTGGACAAATTGGCGGCCTCAAAGGGGGG
Source organism: Capromys pilorides (assembly GCA_004027915.1). Taxonomy (NCBI): domain Eukaryota; kingdom Metazoa; phylum Chordata; class Mammalia; order Rodentia; family Capromyidae; genus Capromys; species Capromys pilorides. The sequence goes on from PVKN010004145.1 coordinate 27,045, forward strand.
TCCTTCTTACTCTCATATTTTGGGGAAGTATTTATTGTATGTGTATAAGAATGATCTTGAAAGGGAATGGAAAGAGGTGGTGTAGTCAGAGGAAGGAAGGAAAGCCAGGATCAGCTTGAGGGAAGCTGAGGCAGCTTGGAGGCCCCACGCTGAAGACTTGACTCTGCAGGACATCCCCCGCCTCCTGTAGCCCTGTGCCCAGCTGTAGCTCTCCCTTCTTTCCTTCCTACCAGAGCTTTGTGGGAGCCTAGCAGTGCTTCCCTGCTGCTCCTGTTGCTAAGCCGTGGTTGCCTTCTGCCCACAGCTGGGTGCGTGCAGCACAACTTCCTGCACCCCCTTGCGGAGAGCCTTCCTTCATTTGCTGTGATAGCTGGCTGTGCTGGTCTCCCCAACCTCCTGGCAAGTCCTCTGAGTCTCTTCCTTTGTTTCTCTTGTCCATCTCCTCTGGGATGTCTCCAAGGCATCCCAAGCAGAATGTGGCCAAGATGGAATTCCTGGTCTCAATCCTGGCCCCCCAATTCATCCTTCTTGTCCCTTCCTCATCTCAGTTGCGCAGGTCAGAATTCTTTCGACTTCTCAGTATGGTCCTTATTCCCTGTATCCAGTCTGTCACCAGATTCAATGGATTGTACCCTCACTCTGCACCCTGCCAATTCCACTGCTGCCCATCATCATCTCCACCTGGCTACTGAGGTAACCATTCAGCCAGCCTCCCTGCAGCGCTCCTTGCCCCCACACAGTGTGTTCTCAGTGACTAAGCCAGAATGATCCTTTAAGATCACAGGTCAATGGCATCTCTTGTCTACCTATAATCTTCCCTTGCATGGCTTCCTGTTCCCCCATAGAAAGAGCCAAAATTCTTACCATGGATGTGGCTTTGTGCGATCTGCCTGCTGGAGCATGCCTGCAAGAGCACTCAAGTCTTGCTCTTGTTTTTTAGTTTTGTTTGTTTTTGAGACAGGCTCTTGCTGTGTAGTGAAGACTAACCTTGAACTCTCTTGAGTAGCCCAGGTTGGCCTCAAACTCACGGTGACCCTCCTGTCTCAGCCTCCCAGGTGCTGGGGTTGCAGGCTTGAGTCCCCATCCCCGGTGTCCACTCCTGTTCTTTATTCATATGTGCTGTATGCCTCACACTGGCCTCATTGCTATTCCTTGATCAGCAAAAGTTCTGACCTCAGCCCCTTTTGCACCTTTGCTGTGCTCTTCCCGGATCTCCTCATGTCTTACTCTTCTCTCGTTGTTGGGACAAATGCCCGACACCCAAAATGAAGGAAGGAAAGGTTTATTTAGCTCACAGTTACTGGTGGTTTCAGTCCATATTCAGCTGGCTCCAAGGCAGAGGGGCACATGGCAGAGAACAACAGTCCATAGTGGTGGAACAGCAACAATGGCAATAGGCCAGCAAGGGCAACAGGGGGAGAGAGTCTATCTCTCTGTCTCTCTTATATTACATTCAGGCTATCAGTTCCAGATTGGGTATAGTACTCACACCCATAATCCTAGCAGTCCTAAAACCTATACTCCCAGTGGGTCACCCATAATCCCAGTGGATCGTGAGTTAGTCTCAAGCTCTAGAAGTCCCTACCCCATGACTACATGAGGCTTTGGGGGTACAACTAGACATAAACCATAACATGGCTTCTTCATTACCTTCAGGATTTTGCTCATGCGTCACCTTACTGAGGTCTTCTACGACCATTTACTCTATTTAAGTTTTCTGCCTTAGTTTTCTTTATGAATTTATCACCCCTTGACATACCCCAGAAACCTTGTTAATGAGTATTTATGGTTACTTTTACGCATTAGAATATAAGCTCCATTACATCTGGGGTTTTCTCTGCTTTGTTCACTGTTTTTACCCCATGCCTAGAGTGGTGCCTGCAGGAAGAGGCTCCATGAGAATCCTGGGAATGAAAGTAAAACATTATGGGGAGGGTAGCAGGAAGCTACTTCAAGGCCTTATGATGGGGACCCCTGATTAAATTGACATTTGGAGGGTCACTCCAGCTCCTGTGGGGAGAAGGTTTGTGAATGGGACAAGAGTAAGATTATGGAGATGGCTAGGAGGATGTCAGTGGCTTGGAGATGATGAGGCAGGGAGGATGGAGGGATGTTGGTGGGTCTCAGAGAAATGTAGGAAATCATTTGAACTGTGTTTCTCAAACTTGCACATGCACACAGTTCCCCAGCCATCGTAGAAATGCACACCTACATGGATCTTGGGTGGGAGAGACAAGTGTATTCCAAGCATTGCATGATCTGCTGGCCTGAGGACACTCCCTGAGGGGGAAGGGGCAAGATATCCTGAATGACGCAGGAAGAAAGAATGCTTTGTGTGTTTTAAATGAGAGAGAGAACCTGAGAAGAGGAACGGGATGGAGGAAATGATGAGGTCACTATAAGACGTGCTGGATTGGAGGTGTCTCTGAGATCCCAAGCAGGGCGTGTCCAGGAGGAGGCAGCGATATTTCAATCTTAGCAAAGAGGCCTGAGCTGGAGGTGGAAAGCGGAGTGGTTCTAGGGTTGGGAGTACAGCCTTGAGAGGTGAGTGTGAGTGGCCAGGGGAGAGGGGCTCTTTCTCTCCTTAGGCTGTGTCAGTGGCGTGAAAGCTCCATTGGCAAGGCAGGGACACCCAGAGGGACATGTGGCAGGTGGTTTCTTCACTGGCTCCGTGAGCACTGGACTGGTTCTTGCTGGTTCCACAGCTTTAAGCAAGCAAATGTGCAGGAGTCTGTCCCTGCCAGGAAGGGAGCTGGCAAGGGGAGTCACTCAGCTCTGGGCTGGCAGGCAGGAGGCAGAGTGGTCTTTGGAGATGGGCCTGTGCTGGAGGATGTGTGTGTCCTTCCTCCACTGTGAACTCAGGCAACAGGCAGCGGTGCAGATTCCACTTAGACACTTAGTACTTAGTAGCTAGGTGACCTTGGACAAGGCTGTTCCTTTCTCTGGGCCTCAGTTTTCCTATCTCTTTATGCAGTGGTTGTAAGGATCAAATAAGATGGTACATGTAGTGCACTGAGCTCAGAGGCTGGGGCAGCTTGGTGCCCAGCAAGGTTCTAATGATCATCTGCATAGAGAAGGCACAGGTAGGTGGACATGGGTCCTGGCCCAGACTCTGGCATTGCCTGTCCTTTCCTTCTGTGCTTGTTGGATACTCTGGGATTGACCCCACCTCCAGAGTCTTCGTACGCTGAAGGATTTTGCTTCCTTCCTGCCCCATCTCCTTGGCTTGAGCTCTGTCCTTCTGTTCTGATCAGTCCCTGCCAATTTCTTGGGGTCTGAACCCCACCGTCATCTGTGCAGTCCAGCTTGTCTTTTATCCATCCACCTTCCCCTCATCACTCCCCACTGCTCCTCCCTCCTGCCCTTAGAGGCCACCTACCTACTTTCTGTCTCTGTGGATTTGCCTGTTCGAGGCATTGCATTGTAAATGGAGTCCTGATCTCTGTTTTTGCATTTGACTGCTTTGGCAGCATATTTTCAAGGATCATCCATGTCATAGCATGTATCAGTACTTTATTCTTTTCTAAATCTGAATTACACTCTGTTGTGTGACTTGGCTGTATCACATTTTGTTTGTTCATTCTCTCATTTGTGGACATGTGAGTTGTTTCTGAATTTTGGCTGTTGTGAATAGTGTTGCTGTGAACATTTGTGTACACATTTTTGTTTGAACACCTGTTTTCCATACTTCTAGAGTAGACTCGCTAAGTCATACTATGACCTTGGTAACTCGATGTGCAACTTTCTGAGGCGCTGCCAAATTGTTTCCCCAAGAGGCTGCACCATGTTACCCTAGCACCTACCCATAACCACACACAAGTGCTCCACTATTTCACCATCCTTGCCAACATCTGTTATTTTCTGTTTGCTTTCTGTTATGGCCACCTAATGGGTATGATCAGCTTTTCATTTTAGACTTGTCGCTGACCTCCTTCCTGGAGGATGAATTGAAGAGGTACAAGGGATGGAGTTAGGTTGTGGTTGCCTTTGTCCAGGTGAGATAATGGAGTGACGGTCATAATGTGGTGGAGAGATCAGAGTCGCTTAAAGAGGTAGTGAGGACTTAGCCGCGTTTTGAGGCCTTGCGTGAGGGAAGTGGGGTCTTTGGCATGAGCTGTTCATGCAGTGGCCCCTGGTGACTAGCTTGGTCTTAGGGAGGTAAGGCGAACAGAAGTTTTGGGCAGCTGTCTTCTGAGGATGGCTGTAAGGTTACATGACACAGGAGCATATCAAGGTCTGGGTAGGCATTAGAACAGCCTGTAAGTATCATCTGTACCCTGTCCATTTTTTTCTCTCCAGTGCTTAGGATTGAACCCAGGCATCAAGGTGTGGTAGGCAGGCATCTTAGCACTGAGCCAAACCCTCAGTCCTTTATCTTGGGTTTACTTCTTTATTTCAAGGTTTTGAGACCTGCAGACTATATAAACAGGGCTGAGAGTGGGAGAAAAGGGCCTTTTGAGTGGGGGTCTTCTGGATTGGAGTCTTAAAAAGGCAGAGGGCAGTTAGGGGCTGAACAGACAGCTGAGGGATTTTTTTTCAAGCTCTCAACTGCACGTTCTCTCCACAGCTTTCTTCAGGGGATGCCCAGGGAGCACTTAGGGCTTTCCTCTATTCTTGATACTTCCAGCAGGATTCCAGAAGGAACCACAAAGACCTGGCCAGCCCTCTGCATGATTGTTATTATGGTCCTCCCACTGGCCTTTTTGCTGGGCCTTTTCCAACTGTGCAGCCTTTTCACTAATAGATTTTGGCCTTAATGGGGAGCTTCAATCTAAAAGCTTCCAAACTCTTTATTTCTTCCTCCTCCTGCCTTATCCCAATTCTCTGTCTTCTTTCCTTTTGTGCCATCTGTGCTGGTTTTTTCTTCCTTTTTCTCCTCTCCATTATATGAGAAAACAAAACAAGTTTCAGAAGTCTTATTTATCTATTCCATTATCTGTAGCTCGGAGCAGCATGAAGATGTTGCCTCCCTTTGGCGCTGCAGTGGGGTAGTTGGTGCAGAATCCTGGGATGGCTGCCATGTGGCCTGGGGCCTCACTAGCCAGGCCTCGAGGGCTCTGACTCAGAGAGCTGGGAGGGTGACCCTTTCTCTCTGCTGGCTGCTTCCTCTCTGGTCCAGAGACCAGGACAGGGAACTGGAAGACTTCAGGCAGTCGTTGAGCAACAGTAAGAATGGGATGGGCTACTGGGTCTTCCCCTGGCTCAAGGGGACTGTGAGTTCCTGTCTGATGTTATCTGTGCTTACTTTTTCTCTCCAGGAAGGGTGGGTGTATCCTTTGCTCAGCCAGTTGGGAGCTAGTTGTTCAGGATCCCTGCAGGTGTATAGGAGATGTTCTGGAAACTCCTAGCTTACATTGCAAGTGGGACTTTCACTTGGCAGTACCCTGATGGAACAGAAAATGCTAAATTTAATGGTTCTGTTCCTTGCTGTGGGGCTCAGAGTAGAGGAAGGAAAGAGTAGAGGGGCTGTAGCCATCCTTCTATTCATTGTTTGCTTCCTTCAGTCACCTGTTCACTCCCTACACACACCTTAGAGTCACAGGTTTTGAGTTCAAGGCCTAGTTCTTCCACAGCGCAGCTGCTCTTCATTTCGCTTTTGCCAAGCCTCCTTCTTTTTCTGGTTGGTGGAGAAGGTGCTCATAAATGTAGCCACTACAAATTGTTATGCCCTTGGTACTCTATCTGTCGGCCCTGTATCCTTGGACTTAACCAATCACAGATCAAAAATGTTTGCAAACAAATTGTACTGGCTGCATATAGACTTTTTTTCTTCTCATTATTTCTTAAACAATATAACAACATAGTATTTACATTATAAGTGAAGTAGAGATGATTTAAAATATATGGGGGATGTAGGTAGGTTATATACAAATTACTGTACTTTCTTTTTTGATACTGGGGATTAAATCCAGGGCCTCACACATGCTGAGCACATGTTCTGTTATGAGCTACGTCCCCCATCCCAACTGCTATTTTATATAAGGGACTCAAGTATTTGCAGAGTTTGGAATACTTGGGAGTAGAGGCCTTGGCACCAGGCCCCTCAGAGATTCCAAAGGATAAGGGACAACTACACAAACGTGAAGTCTGTGCATGGACAGACAATTTTTGAGGGACTTCTAGGGAGGAATGCAGCCTTGGATGTTGTGGGATTTATGAAGATGGATCAGAAAGTCATGGCTCTCATAGTGGTTGCAGCCTGCTGTCCAAGTGGACACATACGGAAGATTCCTGTCACACTTTCTTATGGGGGGCTGACCCACAGAGATGCCACACTCTTCAGTTCTTTCAACAAATAGTCACCACATGGCCACAGGAGCCAGGTTTCATGCAGGGGGCCAGGAAAGGCAAGTTGGGTCCCTACTGAGTCTTTCCGCTGTGAGCAGGCTTCGCTAGCAGGAAGAGGCTGTGGCTTCTTCCCTCTGGCTGCTGCTTTTGTGCCACCAGTTGCGCTGTGTTCTGCATCCGTCCAGGAGGGTTCAAGTGGTGCCTATTGAGTTGAAGGACTTTCTGACTGACTCAGGAGTGGCTTCTTCCTCTCATCCTTTGGTCTTTCAAACTAGGGCAGGGAGTGATCTGGGAGGGTAATAGAGGCCCTGGGCAGGATCCTGGATCCTCAGTGGCTCCAGTTGCTGGCTCGGGCTGACTTCAGGCCCTCCAGGGAGAATAATGCTGCTTCCATGGACAGCTCCTTTCAGCATTATTGATGTTGATGCTTCATCTTGTCACTTAAGTGACCAGGGCAGCTGGAAATGATTCAGCAGGAAGGCTGAATGCCAGCTTTTTCTCAGCACTGATTCCCTGCGGCAGGTGCCGGTCTGCTCCCTGGGGCTTCGTCCTCTGGTTTGATTTGTTGCCTCAGAAAAACAGAAGGCAGATGTGGCCAGGTCCCTCCCTGCACCCAGGCCACTTCATCAGATACCTCTGGAGTCTTTGAATCCCTCACTCCACGAGTATGTATTAATATTTATAGTGAAAATTAAACAGTCAGAAAGAGAATGATAGTTTCTTACTCAGAGGTGACCTTTGAAACAATCCAAGAATGGGTTGTTTATATTTGAAAGGATTTTTTTTTTTGATGTGAGCATTTAGACAGTGGCAAAATAACTTTCTCTTAAAAAATTGTTTTGCTCATCTAAATTGTTTTTTCCAAGTAGTGTTGCGTTTGGACCTCTGTCAGCAGACCAGGGTAGAGGGGAGCCTTCCAGAGCTTGTCCTCTAGGCTCCTTTAGACTCCTGCCTCTGCCTCTGACTTGCTGTGGAATTTTCTGTAAATCACTTAACCTCTCGGAGCCTCAGTGTCTTTGTCTGTCAAATGGATAATGATTCTGTCTCTATCTCATAAAGTTGTTGAAAGATTAAATGCAGAAATATATGCTGAGTTTAACTTAGTGGATAAAGTAAATATGAGCTGATGTGCTGACAGTGATGACACTGTCTCTACCATGTAGAATCCAGCGGAGGAATCCGTGGTGAGGAATGGGGTGAGGTTACTAGCAGATCAAACTGCTGGAGAAATGGGTTAACTC
>PVKN010004146.1:0-34484 GCA_004027915.1 Capromys pilorides
AAATAAGCTGCAAAAGTTCAAGAAGAAAAGTCAGTATCAGTAGAGAAGAGATACAGGGAAGGGATAAAATTTAAGGAACTTATATAATTAAAACCTACTGATAAACAAGGAACAGAAGGGAACTCCTAGCCTTGTTAAGGGCTCGCTATCACAAGCCTCCAGCAGGTCTGAGGTCTCTTGGTGAAATGTGATGGTCATTCTCTATAAAATTAGAAACAGAACTTGTGTGCCCTCTATTACCATTCTACTCATCTGTCTTAATGAACATCCAGGCTCTGCACAGGACCAAACAAAACAAAATAATAAGAACTGGAAAATAAACACTTAAGCCATCATTTCCCACAGACAATATACTTGATTCCGTAGAAAACCTAAAAGAATTTCTTAGTATATCAAAATTAATAAGAAAGTTTAGCAGGATTGCTAGATGTCTTTTCATACCAGAGAGCAATTGAGTTCTTATGCATTGGAAACAAACTAGAAATGTAACTTGGGGGCTGGAGAGATAGCTCAGAGGCATAAGCACCTGCTTGGCAAGCACAAGATTGTGAGTTTGATCCCTGGTACCAAAAAAAAAAAAAAGATGTAATTTTTTAGGTTGCTGTTTATAATAATAAATCATCTAAAGTACTTAGATGAATGTAATGAAATCATCATGATCTTTTTGGAGAAAATCATGCAATTTTATTGAGAAACAATATGGAAGGCCAAACAGGGAGAAATACAGGTTATTCAGCTATATTTATTTTATAGGTAGAGATGCTTAATAGACCAATCATGAGATGGCAACCGTCGAGCTGGTGTGGTGGAGCGCGCCTGTACTTACCACACCTAAGAGGGTGAGGTAGAAGGATCAAGACGAATTTCAAGACCAGCTCACACTACATAGTGAAGTCAAGGCCTGAACTCCATTACTCATTTAACAGAATTCCCATAAAAATTCTGAAGGGTTTTTTTTTTAATAGGTTGACTTTAAAATTGTGTGTTGAGGAACAAGTGGTCAAGCATAGCAAATCCTTTTCTCTCAGTGCTGGGGGTGAACTGAGGCCACCACTGAGCCACACACCAAGCACCCAAAACACTCTTGAAAAGCAAGGTGAGACTCTGAAGTGATGTTGCTATGTGACACCCAGCCATCTATGCTGCGTCTTTTTGGCCATTAGTGTAGCATGGGCTTAGTGCCGGTGTTTGAGCTAAGCGTCCGCCTTTGCTCTCCGCCACTGTGGGCATGATCCCACTGGAGGGTGAGGACGTACCGTCTTCGGAGAAGACACGCAGCAGGGGCATCACTGGGTCCCATGGAATTTCTAATTTCAGCTCTTTGAGAAATCTCCACTCTGATTTCCACCACGGCTGTACTAGTTTGTATTCCCACCAGTAACGGAGTGGCACTGCCCAACAGCCTCACCAGCATTTGTCACTGTTTGGTTTCTTAATGATGGCCATTCTTTCCAGGGTGAGCTGGGATCTTAGCTTTGTTTTAATTTGCATTTTCATATATTTGACACCCATTTGCATTTTTCCACTGTGGAGTATCTTCACTTCTCTTGTCTGGATCATTAATTTTAGGTGGCTTAATTGTTTTTCAGTTCTTTGTACATAGTAGGTATTGGTCCTTTGCCTGAGGAGTAGCTGGCAGAATGCTTTTCCATTCTGTAGGCTTTCTCTCCACTCCACTGATTCGCTCTTTTGCTGCCCAAAAGCTTTTCAGTCCAACATCATCCCATTTGTTGCTTCTTGCTGTTACTTTGTACTGTTGAAGTTTGGGTTAGAAAATCCTTTCCCACACCTGTGTCTTCAAGTGTTTACCTTCTGCTAGGATTAATGTTTCTGTTTTAGTGTTTAGATCTTTGATGCATTTTTATTTTGATTTAGTATATGGTGTGAGATCAGGGCCCAGTTCCATTCTTCTGCGCACAGATAACCAGTTTTCCCAGCACCACTTGTTGACTAGGCCAACTTTCTTCCAACATGTGCTTTTGGCCACTTTGTCAAAGATCTAATAACTGAATGTGTCTGGGGTAGTTTCTACTCCCTGCGTGCTGTTCCATGGACCGACATGCCTGTTTCCGTTCCAGTACCAGGCCATTTTAGTCACTCTTGTTGTGTATTATAGCTTGAAGTCACATATTGCCAGGCCTCCTGCTTTGGTCTCATTGCCCAAAATTGCTGTTGCTATTCTGGGTCTCTTCTGGTTCCATATGAATTTTAGGACAGTCTTTTCTATATCAGTGAAATATGCTGTTGCATTTTTCATTGTCTCGGTGTAAGTTTTAGAGGAGTATGGTCATTTCGACAATGTTGCTTCTGCCTACTCAGGAGCAGGGGACATTTGTCCATTTTCTGGTGTCCTCTTCAAATTCCTTTTTCAGAGTTCTGTGCTTTGCTTTGTGGAGCTCTTTCACTTCCTACAGAGCCTGTGGATTTCTGGAGAGGGCAGGGTAGCGATGTGCATGTGGTCACTGGGAGCCAAGAGCTTACACGAGATTGCCCAGCTCTGACAGGAGGAGCTCAGGAAGCAAGTCCAAGAAAGCCATTGCCAAGAAATTTAATTAAGAAAAGAAAGCGCTTTGCTGCAGGGGAGGGAAGCAGGAGACAGGTATTGGGCAGTGTGTGCGGGTCCTGGATGGCTGTGGGATGTTGTAAGTCGTAGTCCTTCAGCTGTGTCAATTATTGGTTGCTCATTTGCCATTATTAGTCCTTGATGCTCATGTTTATGTTTGGTGCACTTCAAAATTTTTTCACTTTAATTGACATTATACATATATATATAGTATATTATACATGTTACATATATACAGTATATTTTATATATATTGTACAATGTGATGTTTTGATCTGAGTGTCACACTTGTTAACATACCTACCTCCTTACCTACTTATCATTTCTTTGGGATAAGAACATTTAAAATTCACTCAGCTACTTTAGGGCAGACGGCCTGTTGAGATTGACTACAGTCACCGCTCTGTGTAAGACAATAAGGAAATGATTCTTTCCCTCAACTAAAACACTGTCCAGTGCTTCCCTATCCTTTTCCATCTCCATCCCAAGCCCCTGCTAACCACGATGCTGCTCTCTCTCTCTCCGGTGAGTTTAGCTGCTTTCATATTCCATGTGGAAGAGGCTGGGAGTGCTTGTTTGATGGTGCCCAGCTTATTTCACTTAGTGGCCTCTGTCTTGATTCTTCCTTGAAAGTCTGTAAGTGTCATGCTGTGCCTATGCGCCACATTCTTTATCCATGTGTGCTCCACTGGTAGACATTTAGGTAGGCTTCTTGTCTTGCCTATTGTGACTATATTTATCCAGGACTTGGCTTGCTGGATAAATTGCCATATGGCAATACTATTTTTTTTAATAGTACAAAAAGCTTTATTTTTTAAAGTTTTTTAATTTTTAATAAGAAATAACAATATGATAGTTTCAAAACATGTTAGTAGTACATTCATAATAATTGATACATTGAATATTGTTGTCCTCATAGTAGTTATACTGAGCACAGTGTATAGACATGATAAATTTTCTAATTGCAATACTATTTTTTAGCACTCCCATAGCATTATCCATAATGGCTGTCCTAACACGCATGCCCACAAGCAGTGTGCCAGGGCTCCCTTCTACCCGCGCCTCCACCAGTATTTACTCTCTTTGACTTTCTAATAATGCCCAGCCTAACAGGGGTGAGGCATTATGACTTTATTTGCATTTCTTTCATCATTAGTGATTTTAAGATTTTTAAATATATCTATTAGTGACTTGCATGTCTTCTTTTGAGAAATATCTACTCGAATTTTTGCCCATTTTAAAATCAGGTTGTTTGGTTTCTTGTCATTATGTATTTTGAGTTATGCTTTGGGCATTTCACCTGTTGGAAGCTTAGCACTCACTGTGACAATGGTAAGAGGCGGTGGCACATATAAGATGTAGGGCCAGAGGACATCCACTTGTCACTTGGGCACTGTATTCAGAAGGCATTGAGGTCATTCTTGTGGGACTTGAATTAGTTCTGGTGAGCAAGGTGTTACAAAACACAAGCCTGGCCGCTCCCTGCCTCTTGGCTTTCTGTCTTACCAATGTGAGCAATTCCTCCTACCTGTGCTCCTGCCACTGTGACACCATCCACCATTGTGATGTCACCACCACTGTGATGTCATACACCATGAGGAGAAACATCCAGGACTGTCACCACACTGTTGTAATTTTAGACTCCAAAACAATGAACTAAATGAACTTCTCTTACAAATTGCCCTGCCTCAGGTATTTTATTATAGTAATGAAATAGGAACTAACAGGAACCCTTATAGGATTCATGATTCACAAGTATTTCCTGCGAACCTGTGGCTTATCTTTTCACTCCATTATTTCCTCTGCTGTGCAGAAGTAGTTCAGTTTGATGCAACCCCATTTGTCTATTTTTGATTGTGCTGCCTTCATGTGCTTGTTAGTTTATAATTGGAGAGACAGAGAGAGAGAGAGAGAGAGAGAGAGAGAGAGGCAGAGAGAGAGAGAGGAGAAAGAGAGAGGAGAGAGAGAGTACCACTGGCTCATTCTTTTTAAAACTAGCCCAGGGCCCTTAGGCCCCTCCCGCAGAAGGTGATCCCAATCCCCAACAGGGAAGCTTGGGGAAGAGAGGACCCATGTTGGGAAACAGGGCTATGTTGGCTCAGAATCCTGAGATGGTTTCCTAGCAACCCAGGGAGGCTTCTTACCAGCCAGGGGGTCGCTAACTAAACTCAGTGCCTCTGCTGATTTTTGTTAAGTTGTAGCTTTCTTAATGGTCCCTCCAGATACAGGACAATGTAGAACTTGTTCACATTTTGTTTGTTTGATTTTCATAACAGCTCTGTGAGTTATGTGGGAAACAAACTGATTCCTCCATCAATAAGGAGTATTCAGAGACAACAGAACAATGCCACTGTAAAGCTAGGCAGGATTGTCTTACCCACCACTCATTTTCAGAGGAGAAAGCCTGCCTGATGTCCCTGGAGCTATCCCTAACACCAGCATTGATTCAGTCTGGATGACCCAGAGGACTTCTGCGAGGTACCTGACCACACCTAGAGAAGCACAGCTCACAGGGAACATCCAGGGGGTGGGGGGAGCTGTTCACCTAGAGCTCAGCCAAGGCAAGGTGGAAGAAAGGAAGGAAGGAAGGAAGGAAGGAAGGAAGGAAGGAAGGAAGGAAGGAAGGAAGGAGACATACTGGGGGCCATCACATCATCCATGTCTCAGAGGGCACCTGAATTTAAAGTACAGATTCTTCTAGGTTTATGGCACACACCTAGTATCACAGCACTCGGGAGGCTGAGGCAGAAGGATTATGAATTCAAGGCCAGCCTGGCTACATAGTGAGTTCAAGGCCAGCCTGGAATCCACAGGGAGACTTTATTTCAAAACAAGGAAGATACAGATTCCATTGCTGAGAAGATAGCAGGGGGTTGGAGGATCTGTGAGGGGAACAAAGGCAACTGCTGGACAAGAAGCAAGTTCAAGGAGATCATGGGGCCACAGAGGAAAGGGACCAATGAAGTATAGTGTGCCTAAGGAGAGTCACCTAGAGAGAAAACATTCTCTCAGGCTTTCACAGAGAGCAAACCAGTTAAGCAATGACCATGACTCATTCAGATGACTGACACTAACAAAAGATTTACAAACTGCTGTACATGGTTCCAGGATAAATCCTAAAGTGATTTGACTGACCTTGTCAGATACAAAAGTTACATGTGTTGTTATATAGGTCTTGCGTTACCTTGGTCTTAACCATCCAGCAGAAAAGTCTAACCATGTGGTATAAAAAGTAAAGCCATATTAATATGCTGAGCTGCAAAAGGCTCAAGTCAGCAGCTTCCAACATTGTCAGTTCTGCTGATAAACTCCTATTATTATGGACTATTGGAATATACATACAGCTACTTTTTCTGAGTTCAATGAGAAGAATGATTTGTACTTACAGTGGTTACAGAAGATATCATGTCTACATCTGTACTCTGAACAACTACGAAGAGAATAATATGCAATGTATTAATTACTGTAACTGTCCTACTAACCTGCTGCAAAACTGTCTCATTGCTATTTCTTTCTCATTAAAATTAAAAAAAAAAGGAGCAGCAAGTGCTCAGGTTACCTTGCTGAGAGAAGTCTGTGTGTGTGTGTGTGTGTGTGTGTGTGTGTGTGTGTGTGTGTGTGTATGAGCTCAAGTAGCTCCAAAGCTCCTTCACAGTTCTGGAGGCCAGGAAGGACAAGGCCAAGGTCAAGGTTCAGTGGAGCAGCCCCTGACAGGCGCTGCTTGCTGGTCCAGAGAGCGCCATCTTCCTGCATGGCCTCCCCAGCCCAGGTGTTCAGACACCAGCCCATGGAGAGAGTGTTCGACACAGCAGTTGGGACACCATACTCCTGCTGTTCCGGGATGAGTGCTGGGACGGGGCTGCCTTTCCCTGAAGAGCAGCTTGCCCTGGGCCTCCAGTCGTCCTGTCATCTGGCTGGCCAGCTGGTGGCTTAAAGCAAACTCTGCCCAGCGCAGGCTCATCTGAAGCCTTGTTCCCCTGGAGCAAGGACAGCGGCAGGGACAGGGCAGATCCCCAGCTCCCCTGCAGTGCACAGCTAGGCCTGGGCACATGGAAGTCTCCTAAATACCAGTAGCCAGATTGCAAGGAGCCCGGCTGTGTCCTTGGCCAACCCTGAGCCGCCTGGGCAGTGCAGTGGGCCTGCCAGGAGAGGCATGGCTGGCCTGCAGCCTGGAGGATGAGCCATGCCAAGTGCCAGCCATGCCTGGGCAGAAAAGTGCCCATTTGTGTCTAGTGCCCCTCCCTGTGCCCTCCGCCATGGCACCTTTGAGGCACAAGGTGGCCAGGGCTGGCGGAAGCCAGGTGTCTGGGAATGAGGCTTAAACCAGCCCTTCTTTTTGTTTTTCCCCTTTACATATTTTTCCCTCTGAATGACTATTCTCCATAAAACTATCCTTCTTCCATAGGGAAGAAACTTTCCTCAGGAAGCGGCAAACCTGTCATCACGCTCCCCAGCCAGGAGTGCTTCACTGCTCCTCCATGCCCTGTTGCTCTCTTCCTTCATCCCACCCCCACCCCCAGGCCTTCCGCTCTCCAGCATCCCCTCCACCCAAAGTGCAGAGGGCTTTGCCCTGAATCTCGCCCTGCTTGCTCTTATTAAGATATCTGTAATCTATAATTAAGATTCTATATCAAATCAGGACGTCAGCCCCTGAGGAGAGCAGCACCTCCCCCCAGATGCTGAGCCTTCCCTACTCACGCACATGCAAGTACACATCTGCTCATGTGCGTGTGTGTGTGTATGTGCACGTGTGTGTGCGTGCACATACGCACACACAGAGGGATTCTAGGTATCTGGTTCCTAGAAAAAAAAAACTGGGAAAGTGGAAAACTAAGCCACCTAAGGGGAAAGTCATCACGAAAGCTCCTATCTGGCCAAGGACTTATGCCCAAATATGCAGGGCTCTTAAATCCCATCGCTAACCACAAAATGGGATAAAGACTTGAATAGATGCCTCACCACAGAAGATGCACAACAAAGAAGCCTGTGAAAAGATGGCTCATGTCACGTACCAGGGCACTGCGCGTCAGAGCCACAGTGAGACGCCACTGCACAGCTGCTGGAGCAGCCAAACTCCAGGATGCTGGCCACACCCAGTGCTGGTGAGGACGTGGAGCAAGGACCTGCCATCCGCTGTTGGTGGCAGTGCCAGGTGGCACTGGCCCTTTGGGAGACAGTTTGGCAGTTTCTCATAAAACTGGAAGAACTTTAATCGTGATTGCTGGCTTTCACACTCCTTAGCGTTTATCCAAAGGCTCTGGACCCTTGCATCTACACTGAAAGCAGCCCATCTTATTGACCGCAGCTGTTGCTATCACCACATCCTGGAAGAACCATAAATGTCTGCTGATGGCCAAATGGATAAATAACCTCTGGCAGTTCCCACCATGGAATGTTAGTCAGCAATAAAAAGTGAGCTACCAGGCCATGAAAACCCGTGGCATACTCCAGAAGAAGCAAAGTCAGTCTGAAGGCTGCACATTGTGACTCTGGCCCTCTGACGTTTCAGAGGGCGCAATATGAAGCCAGTAAACAGATGAGACGCTGCCAAGGCTTAGAGAAGAGGAAGGGCGAGGTCACAGGACTTTTAGGTCAAGGAAACTACTTTGTATAACACTGTAATGATGGATACTTGATCCGTTTGTCCTTGAAGCCTACTGTGATCTGTGGACGTTAGTCAATAATAATGTCTCGATACTGGTTCATCGTTAGTTACGAATGAAGCGCCGAGTTAACCTGAACAATAGAGGGAACTCACAGTGTAAAGGGAATGTAGCAGAAGCCCTTTGTATTCTCTGCTTTACTTTTCTATAAACTTAATGTGGCAAAAAAATTAAACACAAGTTGGCTGTGGTGGTGCATGCCTGTAATCCTAGCTACTCAGGAGGCTGAGGCAGTAGAAATTTAAGTTCAAGACTTACCTGGGCAATTTACCAAGACCCTGCTCAAAGTTAATTTTTTTTTTTTTTTTAAACAGGACCAGGGGTGTGGCTCCCTGGTACACCACCTCCAGGTTAAAGCAGAGTCCTTATGGAGCCCAAAGTCAGGCGAGTGTCCTTCCTGCTCCTACTGTTTTCTTCGCTGAAGGTCCAGGGCTACCTTGCCTGGTTTACTGCATTCGTTTTGAGCTCTTCCAAGGAAACAAGCTGAGAACAATGATGATCAATAATAGATACAGAAAAGGAACAGGAAAGAGATGAAGAATGTTTAGCCCATAGTGTGTGATAAATGACCTTATGTCCCAGAAAACATATTCTGAGTGGCATTACACCTTTTAATGCAAAAGCGGGGTGTTGTCCCAGAGAAAAAGCAGGTGCCTCTAACCGGCGCAGACTCGCACGGAGGTTATTTTTCCAGCAAATCTGGTAGGTGCCGGTCTGGGTCTGGCCTCAGCGTGACGGTTAAACCTCCAAGGGCCCATGGCCGCTCAACAGCTCTCTGGGGCTCTGCTTCTCCATCTGCCAATGCCACACTGGGAACAGATTTCTCTGAAATTTCCATTTGTGGCTCTAAAATTGGTTTTGCAGCTTGGACGGGAAGAGCAAGCGCTCTTGCTGTGCGGGGCACTGAACATGAGGGGGCGCGGTCTTCTCGGAGGAAGAGGGAGTTGCCTTTTCCTGCCTTGTCCACGCTGGCTGGAAAGGGCTGCACTAGAAGGCGATAGATTTCTGACGTTAGAAACACAGAAGGCAAAAAGAAGAAAGAGAAAGAAAGACAGAAAGACAGACAAGAGAAAGAAAGAAAGAAAGAAAGAAAGAAAGAAAGAAAGAAAGAAAGAAAAGAGAAAGAGAGAGAAAGAAAGGAGGGAGGGAGAGAAAGAAAGGAGGGAGGGAGAGAAAGAGAAAGGAGAGAGAGAGAGAGAGAGAGAGAGAGAGAGAGAGAGAGAGAGAGAGAGAGAGAGAGAATGAGAGCAGTCGCAGACCCAGACAGGTGCAGGTGTCTGGCCAACACAGGACACGTGCAGTAGGCCATCAGCCATGACCCCCTCCTGCAGGCTAGATGCGACAGCCTCCCACCCCTTGATACATATTTCAAAACGGCTTGCCCCGCAAGATGCTTGCTTGGTTGGCTGGTTGGCTCCTCTTCTATTTTAACAAGCACGCCATGTAAACATCTTCTAGGTTTTGTTTTGTTCTTTTTCTGGTACTGGGGATAGAACTCAGGATCTTGTGCTTGCCAGGCAGGTATCAGACTGCTGAACTAACTCCCCAGCCCAGTAAAGATCTTCTATGATTTTCATTGACCATTTTCTTCATTCTTATTTGTCTGGAAATCACTAACAAGTTCAACTAAACCTGTTTCTACTTTAACCACACCTCACTGATTGCCAGGTGTTCTCAGTTCACTCTGATGCATGTCACAAAGAGAGGGACAAGGTACAAGGGCAGATGCCAAGGAGGCTACAGAGATAGCACCCGTGACTTGACAGATTGAGTGTTTGGGAGAGCACAGTGTGCAGCCAATGAGAATACAGACAGGAGGTGGGCTGAGGAGCAACGCCATGTGGGCTGGCCACCTCTGTGGAGCGTGAGTCCTCAGCCCCACCTGTCCACCTGGCTCCCTGCCGCACCTCATCCTCAGCCCTGGGCCCATCTCGTCCTTCCCTGCCTGCGGAAGGCCTGGCCCACAGAGCTTCCCTCAACCTCCATCCTCCTGACTCACCTTTCTATTGTCCACACCACATGGCCCCACCAGACTCTCATCAACTGTGCCCCTTTGTTTGCAACTTCTCTTCTCCCCCCTGAGCGTGGAAGCGCTGTGACAGCAAAGCCTGGCCAGAGCCACAGCTGCCTCTGACTGTGATGGGCGGGGATTCTCATGAAACTAGTAGGGCTGGCCTTTCAGCTGGGGTTTGGCTGTAGATCCAAAAACACAAGGGGAGCGAAGAGAATGATCCAGAAAGTTGATGGGCCAACCCCACCCTGTGGCTCACATGGTCCCTGTGGGGCAGGAGGTTTTATCTTCTCGGGCCCTACATGAGGTCTGCAGGTCTGAGGGATGAGGAGTCAGCAACTTGCTGCACCCACTGCTCCCTACACCCCTTCTCCCTGCAGCCCCACAGAACCACAGGAGCAGCCTGCACCACCCTGGAACCCCATGTGCATGTAGGCCCTTCCTCCTGCAGAGCCTTCGAGGGAGAAGCGCTGCCAGATGGGACAGAGGAGGTGACGGGAGTGCCCTGTGTGGTCGGTGAGGGTACACCAGGGTTTGGGCCCAGGCTCTCTGACTGCTCAAGCAAACTCTGAACCCGTTGTCTGGCCCTGACCCTGCTGTCTGAGGACAGTGGGTGGCACCTCCACAGTTACTGACATGAGCCACCATTTGGATTCGTCTAGAATAAGAGTCTATGGCCAGCCTCAGCAGTCCTCCTGGACTTGATTTCAGCTCAGCAGAGGTGGCCCACATGCCATGGCATCCCTTTTCCTGGGACAGAGTGTGGTTTGGCTGTGACTGTTCACTGAGGCCTGGCGTGTGGCCCACTTATCAGGCACCTTTAGCTATCCCAGCCTGACCGCTCACCTGCTCTGTGGCTCTGGGGATAGTGCCTGGCCTTTCTGACTTTTCACTCTCAGGAATAACAAGCAGTGGGAGCTGCAGGATAGCTCTTCAATAAATGCAACTTTCACAAAGATAATTTTTATGCTAGGAATGTGTCATGGACAATAAATTTACATCGATCGAGAAAAGACTTCGTGACATGATAACCTAGGACACTGGAGTAGTCTAGAAACATTAAAACACTGAAAATCAGC
Organism: Capromys pilorides; assembly: GCA_004027915.1. Taxonomy (NCBI): domain Eukaryota; kingdom Metazoa; phylum Chordata; class Mammalia; order Rodentia; family Capromyidae; genus Capromys; species Capromys pilorides. The sequence goes on from PVKN010004146.1 coordinate 11,317, forward strand.
TCAGAGTTATATACTTTGAAAGACATGACATGGGCTGGGGAGATAGCTCAGTGGTCTAAGCACCTGCCTGACAAGCACGAGGATCCAGGTTTGATCCCCAGTACCACAGGCCACATTGGCCCCACGCTGAGGCAACCACTGAAGACAAGTACGTGGTGCACGCCTATAATCCCAGCGCTGGTGAGGCTGACACAGGAGGATCATGACGAGTCTGAGCTGCATAGTGAGACCCTGTACCAAGTACATAAATAAATAATTTTTTTAAAAAAAATGACATGTCACCAAAACCATACCTACCATTTAGTTGAAAAAAGTATCTACAAAGAAATGCATTACAATATTGTTTTATTATGAAACAGGGTCTTATAATAGAGCACCCTTGGTAACTACTAAAATTCTGCAAAAGTCTTTTTTGGCAGCTTCAAGGTACTCATGTTAAGGGTAATGGAGAAAACAAACTTCGGGGCTGACCAAGCGGGGCAAGGACTCTATGGACTCCAAGGCAGGTGCTTGAAAATAGTCAGAGGGGACAAGCAACAAAGGTGATGCCATGCAAGCAGTCAATGTGTGGGTCTTTTGTTAAAGAGGAATAGAGAAAGAAGTAGAAAGCTTACTTGAAGAAATTGTACAGAAAAACTTTCGAGACATATCAATAGGTACAGATATCCCGGTCACAAAACTTAATCCATGTAGAAGTTCCTAGAGACACGTTATAAACAAATTTTCAAGGGCAAAGATTGAAAGTGTCCTTATATTTGCAAGAAAAAAGAAGGTAACAACATTTGAAGAATGTGAGCATGTCTAGCAGCAGATAGCTCAGCAAACATGTTCAAAGGTCCTCACTGGGTTACTTTTCTCTCTTTGCTGGGATAAAATATCTGCTTCCCAGAATTAAGGAAGGAAAGGTTTATTTAGCTCATAATTTGTGGAGGTTTCAGTCCATACTCTGCTGGCTCCGAGGCAGAGTGGCACAGGGCAGAAAACAGCAAAAGAGCAAGAGCAAAAAGGCGGAGAGGGCAGGAAGAGCCTTTCCTTCCCTTATACTGGGGAGGCTGAGACAGAGGGCTCACTACATGTCTGAGCTGCGTAGCAAAACACTGTATCAAAATAAAATAAAATAAAAACAGAGTTGGGATGTTAGCTTAGTACAAAGACCCTGGGTTTAATCTCCAGCATCACTACTCACCTACCTATGTAAATAGACTGAAGAAAAAGCACATACTGCTAATGAAAAATTATCTACAAAGAAAGCCAGTAAGAGAGAAAGAAACAAAGCAAGTTTATGCAAAGCAACCAGAAAAAAAGTAACAATGGCAGGTAAGTCCTTTCCTATTAATGTGTCAATGTAGTGGAAGTACATTAAAGTTTCTATCTTAAAGCCATCCGGTGGCTAAATGGATTCAAACCCTGCATTCTGCTTAACAAGAGATTCATCTCACCTACCATAAACAGAATAAGAAAGAAGGGATAGAAATAGATATTCTATGAAGACAGAAACTAAAAGAGGAAAAGTAGCTGCTTTTATACAAGGGAAACCAGATTTTAATGAAAAAAACTATGAAAAGAAACACAATGTTTTATAATAATAAAGCAGTTAATTCACTCAGAGAGCATAATGATTATAAATATATGTATACTCGACGCCTCAAACCTGAATAAAAATATAAATAAACATAACAGACAGCCTGCAATTCAGTAATAATAGGAATGTCAGCACCCTGTATTCAGCAGTGGGCAGATTGTCTAGACAGAAAATCAATAGATTGAAAGAGTGTGGCAGACCCAGAGGATCCAACCGATATTTACCAAACCTTCCACCCACAGCTGCAGAACACAACTTTTTCTCAACAGCGCACAGACATTGCCCAAGTAGATCATACGTTAGGTCACCAACAACCCTCACAAAGTTAAGATTTCAGTTACTTCAAATTTCTCTTCTGACCACAGTGGCATGCAACTAGGAATCGGAAGCAAGGAGAAATTCAGACTACAAATACCTGGAAACTCGACAGCAGGTTCCTGACTGCCCAGTGTGTCAACCAAGACACTGACAGGGATATTTAAAAATTGTGTGACACAGGCCAGGTGTGGTGGTGGCACATTCCTGTGAGGGGTGGGGGCTGAGGCAGGGACAATTGCAAGTTGAAGGCCAGTCTGGGTTACATAACAAGTTTGAGGCCAGCTTTGAACATTAAAAGACCCTGTCTCAAAAAGTTAATGCATTGGGTGTCCAAGTTCTTCTGGCCAAGGCACCCCAAAAATGTAGCCATCAGCTTCCTTGCTGCTGCAGTATGTCTCAGAAAAGGGTTGATCTCACTATCAGTTTCAGAAGATTTCATCCCTGGTGGGCTGGCTCCAGGGCAGAAATGTCACAGTGCAAGAGTGAGGTGGATCAGAGCTGCTGAGCTTAGGGAGGCCGGAGGCAGCACCCAGGAGCAGAGCCAAAGCGAGGGCCAGGGGGTTCAGATATAGGTCCCATGCCACACCTCCACGACCTGCCCAGACTCCACCAGAAGTGTATGTCACTAATCTCCAAGGTGTCTTTCAAGCCAATCCAGTAAAGAAGGAAACTTAAACATCACAAAGCAAAAACACGAATCTGTGACTCAAAGGAAATTTAATGTAGAACATTCCCCAACCTGTGGGACACTGCAAAAGCAGGTGTAAGAGGAAAATTTATAGCTACAAATTTAGAGCAACATAGTAAGGGAAGAAAGATCCCATATAATCAACTTAACGTCATACCTAAGAAAACACTGTAAGTAGAACAAACTAAACCTAAAACAGTAGAAGGAAGGAAAAATGAAGGTAAGAGAAAGAGTACATGAACCAGAATCTAAAAAGATTCAAAGGATCAACTAAACTGAGTTGTTTAAAAGATAAGCAAAACTAAGGGGCCAGGGAGATAGCTCAGTGGTACAAGTTCCTGCCTTGCAAGTGCAAGGTTGTGAGTTCAAACCTTGGTCCTGCCAAAAAAATAAAAATTAAAAAAAAAATAAAAGATAAGCAAAACTAGCAAAGTTTTAGTCAGACTAAGAAAAAGAGGAAGACTCAAATTCAGAAATGAAAAAGAAAATATTAAAATGGATATCACAGAAATATAAAGGGTAGTAAGTTGACTGCTTTGGAGATAGGCTCTCACTATGTAGTGTGGCCTAGTCTTAAATTTATTTGTGTAGCCTAGGCTGGCCTTGAACTCACAGCAACCCTCCTGCCTCAGCCCCCTAAGTTCTGGGATTATAGGGATGTGCCAACTTGCCCAGTAATAAGATGATTAACAATTACATACCAACAAGTCAGGAAATCTAAAAAAAAAAATAATAATAATAATAATAATAATAGTAATAAGTAAATTCCCAGAGAAAATTTGCCATGATAAAACTTTGAAGATACTGTAAATCTAAATATATCAATAACAATTGAGGAAGCTAAGTGAATAATAAAATGTCTCCTATCAAAGCCTAAGACCTGAAGGCATCACTGCCAAATGCTATTGAATATTTAAAAGACTAACACCAAGACTTCCAAAACTATTCCAGAAAATTAAAGAGGAGAGAATTCCTCTGAACTCGTTCTACAAATCAGAATTACCAAGGTGCCAAAACAAAACAAAAGGTTACATCATAAGAAAAACTACAGCTCAGTGTCCTCCACGAATATAGATACCAAACCCCTCCACACAATACTAGCAAGTCAAACTCAGCAGCGCATCAAAAAGATGGTGCACCATAATCAAATGAGAACGATCCCAGCAATGCAAGAAGAGCTCATCCTATGCAAATCAATAACACAATACATCATATTAACAGATTAAAGGATAAAAGCCACACAGTCATTTCCGTACATAACAAAGGCATGTGGTTCAATTCAAATCACTTCATGATATCAACTCCAAAAACAGAAGGTATAAAATGAGTCTACCTGGGCATAATGAACAGATATGCCACGACCACAGCTAACACGCTGAAGAGAGAGGACCTGGGAGCTTTGCCTTTAAATCTGGAGCGAGGACACCCCCTCTCGCCACAGCAACCGGGCAAGGAAAAGAAACAGAGAGCATCAAATTGGAAACCAGGGATGGGGAGATAGATCAGTGGTATAAGTGCCTGCCTAGCACAATCAAGGACCTGGGTTCGATCCCCAGTACCACATACCATGCAGGCCACCCAAATCTGGCATGGTGGCACACGCTTGTAATCCCAGTGCTGGGGAGGCTGAGACAGTAGATTTCTCACTACGAGTCCAAACTGTGTAGCAAGACCCTGTGCCAAATAAATAAGAGATTTTTTTGTAAAGATTGGAAACCAAGACATTAATGTGTCCCTGTTTATAGACTCTATAATCTTAAAATTAGAAAACTCTAAACACTCCAACAAAGCTCTGGTAGAATTGAAATAAAATTCAGTAAACTTACAAGATGAAAAACCAGTGCACAAAGATAAGTAGCATTTCTAAATGCTAATAGTGGACTAACTGAAATAGTAATTGAAAAAAATATTTACTGCCCCCCCCCCAAAAAAAACCTTAAGAATAAATTTAACTAGCAAGTGAAAGATTCCTGCTCATGAAATAAATTACAAGGTCCTGAGTTCGATCCCTGTTACTGCCAAAAAAAAAAAAAAAAAGGAAAGAAATTAAATGAAACATATTCCATGTTCATGGAATGGGAGCAATTATATTGTTAAACGTCCGTAGTAACCAAGCAGACCAGAGATTCAAGCAGTTCCTATCAAAATACTAATGATACTTCACAAAAATAGAAAATAATCATAAAATTCCCATGCAATGAGAGAAGACTCCAGTTAGCCAAAACAAGTGTAAGCATAGGGAACAGAGTTGGGTATATCACACTAACTGACTTCAAAACATACCACACATTAATAATAACCACATCAGCATGGTGCTGGCCTAACACAGACATACAGGTCCATGGAAAGGAATAGAAAAACACAGAAATAAGTCTACACACTCAGGACCAACGAACCTCAACGAAACTGCTTAGAACATACAATGAAGAAAGGTCACACTTCCTTTAGCAAATGGTGCTGGGAAAACGTAGCCAAGTGGAAAAGTATGAAATTAGACTCTTACTTTACTTTTCATAGTGAACAAAGATGAATTGAAATGGGTTAAAATTTATCATTCTAATAAAACTTCACCTTTTGATTGGCATATACTTGGGATAAATAATAATTACTTTATGTGGGAAAGCATAATATATATATTATATATATAATATATTGATCACATTAAGCATCCTGGACCAGTCATATAGCTCAGCAGATTGAAGCACCTGCAAGCAGGCGCAGGGGCTGGGGTTCAATTGCCAGGCCTATCCTGCTGGCCCACTGCCAAGGCATGCTGAGACAGCAGTTGAGACTGGGTATAGTGGTGCGGGCCTATAATCCCAGCTCTTGGGAGGCTGTAAACATGAGGATCATTATGAGTCCAATCAGACCACTATGAATCTGATCTAGTAGCGAGACCCTGAATGCTCTGTAGATCCCTAAAATACAAAGAAAGAAAGAAAAAGAAAGAAAGGTAGAAAGAAACAAAGAAAGCAAGCAAGCATCCTTTCCTCTTCCCTACCTTGCCTGCTTCCTCCCTGGATTAAAGATTTGAATGTGAGATCCCAAACTAGGAGTTGTCTGAGGAAAAATGGGAAAATTTTCATGACCTTGGTTTTTAGCAGGAATATTTTTTATAAGACCCCACAGCATAGGCAACAAATGCAGAAGTAAACACACAGGATCACATCAGATGCAAGGTTTCTGCACAGCAAGACACAATCACCAGCATGAAGAGACAACCTACAAAATGAGAAAATACACCTGCAAACTGTACATCTGCTAAGAGGTTAATACCAAAAACATGCAAGGAACTCAGATAATTCAGAAGCAATGAGTGCCCGGAATAATCCAGCTTAAAAATGAGCCAAATTTTCAAAAGAAAACATACAAATCACGAACGTATCTAAGAAAACAAAGCTGTATCACTATTTTACCAGGGAAATACAGATTAAAACTGCAATGAGATAGCACCTTATGCTTTTTAGGCTGTTAGTAAAGCAATAAAAGTGGGGCTGGGGTTGGATCCCAGTGGTTCAGTGACTCCACCATGCCCTGGTTTAATCCCCAGCACTGAAACAAACAAACAAACCAATGAGAAAAAGAATAGGAAGAAAAAGGAAAATATAGTAAGGAGATAGAGAAAAGGGAATCCTTACACACTGTTGGTGGGAATACAAATTAAAAACAGTCATAGGGAAAACAATCTAGAGTTTCTGGAAAAAATTAAAAATAGAGCTATCATATGGTCTAGCATTTCCACTACTACATACAAATCCAAAAGAAAAAAAAAATCAGAATGTGAAACAGTCATCTGCACTCTCAATTTATTGTGCAGAATCAATTCACAATATCCAAAATATAACATTAACCTGCCTACCAACAGATGAATGGATAAAGAAATTGTGGAGCCAGGCATGGTGGCACACATCTGTAATCTCAGCACTTGCAGGGCTGAGACAGGAGGATTGCTGTGAGTTCAAGGCCAGCCTGAGCTACATAGCAAGTTCAAGGCCAACCTGAACTATGTAGTTAGACCCTGGCTCAAAACAACAACAAAAATCCAAACCAAAACAAAGAGAAACTGTGATATATATATATATATATATATATATATATATATATATATATACACATTGTAAGGTACTATTTAACCACAACAAAAAAAAAAGATGTATTACTGCCGTTTGTGACAACACACATGAACCTGGAGGAAGTTATACTAAGGAAAATAAGCAAGGCACAGAGTGACAAATACATCCTCCCACTCTTATGTAGAATCTGAAAATGTTGGTCTCAGGGTACTTGAGAGTATAACAGTGATTACCAGAAACTGTGGAGGGGAGACAGAGGGAGGTATGGAGAAAGGATGGTGTCTTAGTTACTTTCTTTGTGCTAGGACAAAATGCCCAGCACCCACAAGTTAAAGAAGGAGAGGTTTATTTTGGCTCATAGTTGGGAGAGATTTCAGTTCATAGTTATCTGGGTTCAAGGCAGGGCCACATGGCAGAGGGCGTGGTGGAGGACAAACAGTCCATGGTAGGGCACCAGAAAGCAAGGGGACCAAGGGACACCTTCAGGGCCATGCGCCCAGGGACTCACCTCTTCCCATCAGGTTTCACCTCCCCAAATGTTCACCTCTGAGCACATGAGGCTTTGGGGGAATACCTAGGTATAGTGCTATAGACATAAGACTGAAGGCCAGTTGGTATCCCTAGTCGTGGTGAGATATGGATGGAGCCTGGGGAGGGCTGTTTTGTGTTGTTTGGCGGTCTCAAAAAGCTGGGACTTAGAGTTGTGGGTAGTGGCTTTTTTTGTGGGTGTCTTGTTTTTTATTTGTGGATAGGGCCCAGGGAGGCTGTTTTTTGTTGTTTGGGAGTCCCAGAAAGCTGGGGCTCAAGGTTATAGATAGCGGCTCATCCCGTGGGTATTTTGTTTTTTGTTTAATTGTTATGTGGCACTAGTGGTTGTTTGTTTGTTTGGTTGGTTGGTTGTTTGAAGTATTATTAGCTAGCATTTGTGAGAAGCTTAGTGTTTGGAATATGAAAAGAGATGGTTCTTTGTATATCTATTAGAGTAGTGGCATATATTTCTTATCCAAATTTTTGAATGCTAAATAAAAGGAAGAGTCTTCTGAGGCTCTGGGCTCGCTGGAAGAGAAATCTCAGCGAGTCCTCTGAAGCTACACTCATCGGGTCTTCTCGTCGTTTCTTTCAGCACCAACATATGTTATACAACACCTAGGTGTCAAGCACAACAGACATTCAACAGATAAAGTGTTAGAGTTGGACGGAAAGAATCAGTTCTGGTGTTCCTTATATGTTGGGGCCTGGGCCTCATGACTCAGATCTCAGTCTTGAGGTCTCTGTTGTCTGGTCGCAGGGACAGGGAGGTATAACCTGGCTACAGGTGGAATGTTAATAACCTGGCATTCCTGACGCAAGATAACATTTGCTGAGGACAGCTGTCAAAACACAGGCATCCGATATGGAGAAAATCTGGTTCCTCGTTAACTTATTCCTCGTCTACCCATTCTCTGTAATTGCTGTTCCATGGGCTTCTTGCTGGCTAATAAAAGTGGGCCAACTACAGAGGTAGCTAAGCCAGTCCACTAGAGGCCAGCTCCCCCAGTCCCTCTTGTACCCTGAAATCTGTCTCTGTCTTTCTTTATTCTATTGCCACCCCTGCAGACATTGCAGGTTCTGATCAGCCTTCAGTACTTGTACACTTGTGTTTCTACATTTAGCCATAATGTATTGTGTGTTTCAAAGTAGAAGAGTTTGAATGTTCTCACCACAAAGAAATGGAACTGGATGTGCTAATTGCCCCATTTGGCTCATTAGGTAATTCATCCACATGTAATTGAAACATTCTGTACTGCAGAATTGTCTCAATCCAAATAAAACTTTTTTAAAAAATACTTTTTATCTACAGTGAGAGGACATCAGGGCAAATTGTTTCTTAATCACTTTTTCATATTTTCTGAATATTTCGCAAGGAGTTTGCTTTGTTTTATAGCCAGACAAAACACTGCCTAGAGTTGGTTTCCTTTCATTTTAGATGTTATTGTTAAGGCTTTTTGCATGGTGTGGGGAGCTAGTAGTGGGTTAGTGCAGAGAGAGTGGACAGGAGGGTGTTGATTCCACCAGTGTTTATGGAGCATCTGCTCAGTGGCACTGTGCAGCATGCTGAATACGACACCTGAGTGACATCTCAAGGGGTTGGTGGGTGCAAAGAAGGCATGCATAAAGGCTGGGAGCTTAAAACAGCAGGTGGATAGGAAACAGCAGGACACGGGTGGATGTGGTTGTGAGCTAGAAATGACCCTGAGTGACGCTGTCAGCTGTACTAAGGGGTTTGGGTTGTATTTTATTGGGTTCTATACAATTACATTTTATGTAATTGTATCACCCGCGCCGTAATTCAGATCCATGACACCATGAGGAGCCCCCGTGGCCTCTAGGAACTACATCTCCCTCCTCCTCTCCCTCCACTGCTCAAGGATCCAGAGCTGATTGAGGGGGGCTGGCTGGGGGGTGGGAGGCGGTGAACAGAGCTCCACATCTGGGGTCACTGGTGGTCGTGGGGACGTCCAGAAACCGGAGATACGAGAGGTCTCAGCAGCCAGCAGATACGGTCCAGGTCTTGGAGAGAAAGGGTGAAAAGGAGAAGGGTTTACTAAGGAGAAAGGGGCATGGGAGAGGACCCTAGGACTCAGCACTGAGAAGGGTTGGATTCAGCGTTCTAGCAGAAGGAGTTGGCTGCCTCTCCCTCATGGGCACTGCCTGCAGGGCCCAGGCACAGGCTGCTGTCCGATTTACTAATTTACCCTGGCCGCTTCCTCCTGGCAAAGCCTTGGGGAGCCCAGGAACTCCTCAGTGACCTCCAGAACCAGGCCCCTGGGTATGCACCCGGGCTGGGTCTTGCTCAGTCCGCTCAGAGCAGAGTTGACTTAGAGTCCTGACAAAGGCACGGAGACTTCAGGGGTCACAGGACCCAAAGCCTTTAACTCACAAGAGAGAAAACTGGTCCTCAGAGGGGAGAGTGGCTTGTGGCTGCGACCACAGATGTGATACGCTGGCAGAAACAGGGCTGTCGTTTATCCTGTGTTTGGAATCTGTTTCCCTGCGGGAGAAGGCCAGCGGAGCCTACGCGCGATGAATGAGCTCTCAAACGCTTTCTTTCTTCACTTTTTATTAAGCTTCTACTACGGGCCGGAAGGGGTCGGATTTTCCAATGCGCAGTTGGATTCGACGCGGGCCCTAAAGCTGGTAAATCTGAACATCTAAGAGTTAAAATCGAGGGTGCGGTGGGAATGGAGAGAGGAGATTCCCGCGGGAGGAAAAGCACAGCGCCCAACACACTCCTGTGCCTTCCCAGCTTCGGAAAGCCTGGGTGCTCAGACGCAGTGGGGCGCGGCCGCCCTTACAGAGCCCCCTCGGCCAGGGGTGTGGCTCGGCTCGAGTTACAACAAAGGGGACTGAAGGCTGGGCCTGCCCCGGTGGCGGCCCAGGAGAAAGGGGTGGGCCCGAGGAGGGGTTTGCGCCGGGCTCGCTTTTAAAAAGCAAACCCGAGTCTGCAGCGCGCCACTAGCCAAATTTGGCCTCGCCTCGGCCGGCAGTGGGTTGAGAAGTCTGCTTGGCCCCTTGGCTCGGGAAAGGGGCGCCGCAGCGACGGGCGCGGAGAGGGGCCAGAGCCCAGTCCCGGCCCGGCCACAGCGGACCTCGCGACCAAGTAAGAGCGCGTGCGCCCCTTGCCACCCCGCCCATCGCGGGTCGCGGGAAGCGGGAGCGTCGTCTCGGGACCTCTGCCCTGCTCCAGATGCTGGCCCGGGGCGGCGGCACAGGCGCAAAGGCTTCTATCTGGGGCGCCGCGGGGGCGCGGGCCCCCTGCCCAATCCTGCCTGGAGGGGCCGGAGGAGGCGCGGGAGCCGGGGAGCGGAACCCGGCTGGGGAGTCCCAGTGCGCGCAGCTTGCGTGGAGGATGCAGCGCGCGGCCGGAGACTCCACGCGCTGTGCCGTGGCCGGGGTTCTGGCTTTCGCGACGGGGTGGTCTAGCGGGCAGGGAACATCCCGGAGTCGCGGCTTCTAGGATGTGCGCGCGCGGGGTTGCGACGCTGCGACCCCAGCTCTGGCGCGCGCTGCCGGGAGCCGGGTTTTCTTGCCAGCCTGCTGGAGGGGCTCGGCTGGGAGTCGGAGCTCCCGTAGCTCTGCAGGAGGAGCGGCGCAGTCCGTGCGCCAAGGATTTCTTCACCCCCACTTCGCCTTGGCTCATACGGGGGCCAGGGTCCGTCCTATCCTGCGGAAAACGCCCGGACGGCCTGGCGTAAGAACACGGGCTAGGGAACCCAGGGATCTTGCGTTCCAGACAGATCCTTTTAGAGCTGGGTGGATGGCCCCCGAGACCCCGGTTTCTCCAACTTTTACGCGCGGCGCTTCGCCCACTGCGCCCCCTTCCTTCCCGGTTCAAATCAAGAGGTGTCTATCGCTATAGCTAGCGCTGGAATGGAAAGATTGAAAGAGACGAGGTCCGTCCTTTCCACCACTCCCACCCACCCCAACACACTCCGGTACCCAAATGGGGTGGGGGGCTGTGGGGGCTGCAGGTGCAGCAGAGGTAAGAGACTGAGGTACTCATTGTGGTTCTAAGTCTGCTAGGAGGAGCGATTCCACCCCAGTGGTCCCAAGACAAGTCCAAATTAGGTTCATCTCCGGAAACGTAGGAGCCATAGAAACCTTAAGACAGCCCAGTCCTCAACTTTCCGCGGAGGAGGAAAAGCGGAGCTTAGTCAGTGTGGGGAACGGAAGCCGCACGGAGCCCTCCCTCCCCCACCGCGACCGTGTCCGTACTGGGGATCCCGAGGCCCACTTGTCATCTTTGGAAAACGTTTGTTATTCGTGGCATCTTGTGTGCCAGAGGAGCAGGGGGGAGGCTTAGGAAGGAAGGCAAAGCGCTTATTTCCCAGGTGAGATCCCACGAGTGTTCCACTCTCTGAACCTCTCCTTCCTTACACTTTTTTGATCTCCTTCACCCCTTTGCCCTGTACCCTTCAGGTCCCTCCTCCTGGAGTGATCATCAAACATCAACTCCCTGGCAAAGATTCTGCAACGTGGGTCCTGGTGTTTGTAGCGCCCCCACCCCAGCCCCTCCAAGAGCAAGCCGATCTCTCTTCTCCCCGCCCCTGTGCAATTTCCTTGTCCTCGCGTGATCTGTTAAAAAGTGACTTGGTCTAAGGTCACTTGACCTTTCAGTAGCAGAGCTGCATGCGACCCAGCACACATCCAAGTTGTGTCCTGACATTTTGATGCGTCTGGGACCACAGATCCTGTGAGGCCAGGGCACCTCCATGTATCTGTCACCTTCCCTGAGGGCTCCTTGCCGGGCCTCTCCTGGTCATCATCCCAAACCCTTGCCCTCTGATCTCTGGATGACCAATTTGGCAGGGCTTTGGGAAGGAAGCAGATTTTCTGTGCTCTGGATGTAATGGCCAGTGAAGCTGATTAATGTTCCGGAGAATTATGCATTGTTTATTTAAATTTTGATTCTGAAAAATTTCAAGTATGCAGGAGAGAGAGGGGTACAAGTCACTTCTTACCAAACTTCAGTGTTTACTGACATTTCACTGCACATCATCTGAGGCTTTTTCTGTTTTCACTGAAATATTTTAAGGCAAATTCTTGACATCATGTCATCTCATCCCCACATATTTCAGTGTGAGCTCTGGAGATATTAAATTAAATTAAATTTCAATGCCACTTTATACCTAAGAAAATGAAGAATAATCCTTTGGTATTGTCTGTTACTCAGTCTATATTAAAATTTTCTGGGCCAACCAGATAGCTCAGCAGATTAAAGCACCTGCTTAAGCAGATGTGGGGACCAGAGTTTGAACTGGGCTTGGGAGGATGAAAACAGGAGGATCACGATGAGTCCAATCTGTGTATTAAGACCTTGTAGACGCTGTAGCTAAATATATTTTAAAAAAGAAAATTATAAAAAATGAAATTAAAAAAATTTCTCCCAATCTTCACACACACACGCACACACACACACACACACACACACACACACACACACACACACAATGTTCTTATTATAGTTGATTTGAGTTTGGTGAATTATATGTTATTCCAGCTATGTTATTTCCTTCCAATCTTTTTGCTACCCACTGTAACATTTGATTCTTACAATGTCCCAGTAAGACCGAGGTGAGCATCGTTAAATTCCATTTTATGCCACTGAAACTTGAAAACAGAGAAGTTGTCTGGATGGCACAGGATGGCACAGGGGCTGGTGGTGGAACCCAGCTCCTCTCTTCATACAGAATGCTGGGCTTGGAGTTTCTAGTGCCTGATGCTGAGTTCACCCTGGCTTGGGCTCCATCCCAGGCTTCTCGCTTCCTACACATCTGCCAGCAAGAATCTTTGCTATATTATTCCATAATCGACAATTTGATGCTTGATATAAAAGATTTATGCTGCCGGGAAGCCTGAAGGCTTGTCTCCCAGCTTATTGTAAACCTCTAGGAAATAAACTTGCCTCCAAAGGGCTGGAAGGCTGAGTTCTCTGAGCTGGGGAATGTTATTCTTTTAAGTTCTCTAGTTTCTCCACTTTGAAGTATGATGTCAGAATGTCTACAGCTGGGATTCTGAGAGACACAAAGATCCCAGAAAGACATCTGGTAAAGGACAGATCACCTCACTTTGAACATCACCTGGTGTTTTGGCAGCTGGTGTCTTCATGCAGATACCTCTGACCCCAGGAACAGGGAATCAGCCCGGGCAGCAGTTTTCTTCAAAGTCCTCAGTTATGGACAGTTTTGTTTATTCTGCCTTTGTCTATTGAGGAGCTACAACAGCGGAGCACTTTGCTTTTTAACATTTTTATTACTTACATTTATTTGCTTTTGCCATGGGGTGATGAGACATTATTATGTCGTATTAATGAGACTCATCATTGTAGCCCTCCTTGCTTGGCAGGCAGGGTGGGGAAAGGGCCTGTTGCTCAACTCCTACGTGGCCTGTTGCTCTATTTGTTACAGATTTGCATGTGGGAGAAAGACCAGATTTCCCATGCTACAGTCAGGGGCCAATAAATTGGCTGATGCAATCCTATTACCCAACCAGAGGCCCTTTAAGTGGGGGCAGAACATTAAGCTTAGATCACACTATTTTCTGATACCCATAAATTCTCTTCTGCTTTAGCCAACAGGCTGTCTCCATTGGGCAGACTTTCTAGGCAGGTCCACATCAGCAGCTGCAAAAGCTGTAAAAGTGTGGTTGCTGCCTGCATTTTACAATTATAGAAGCCATGAGAAGTACGTTCCCCATTCCTGGGGGCTGCCAGGCTTTGGAAGAACAGCTTGTGAGAGATTGCCACTGTTCATTTCCTTCTGGAGAAAAGCTCTTGTGGTCGGTAGGTCCAGAAGTGAGACCCGCAGGGCGATGAGCTCTCAGATGAAGTAGCTGCAGCCCACCCTGCTCCAGGGCCACAAAAACAGCGAAGATAGCAGTTAGAGGCCCAAAAAGGGGCCCAGCGGCTATCCACAGAGATGCAGCAGCAGCAGGTGCAGCACCCAACAGAGATCTTTTCTGTCTTCCATCTTATCTAGATTGAAACTTCCCATCCTAGTGATCCTGCAGATGCGTTCCCAGCCTCAGGTTCAGTGCTGCCCAGCTGGAGAGACAACCTGGCCAGGCCCGCTCCCTGAGTTTCCCCATGCAGAGTTAGAGAAGCCTCTGATACCAGAACCACCTTTTCAGAGCAGCCACTTGTTTTAGGAAAATAAAGCATAATGGTGACCGTTTTATATGATTTATATGTGCACAATACCTGTCCAGAATGCTGAAAAGTATTTTGTATTGTCCTTGGAAGAAATAATGTTACCAGGCAAGTTCTGTTTGGGAAAGAAGGGTGTTAGAGTAAGAACTGTTTTAGCAGGTGATGAGGGTGTGGTTGACATCACAGTTGATTGGAAGTTCTTGACTTAGGCTTTTGGATCCCTTTAACTGGGATATCTTTAGTATTTTATTTCGTTGCACTTGGTTACCCTGTATCTGCAGGCTCTGCATTTGCAAATTCAGTCAACTGGAGGTAGAAAACCAAATTTTATTTTGGAAATTTCTGGAAAGCACAATTTCAGTCTTCTATTCTCTGAGTTCTGTGTGGGATCCATGTAAATGAGGTGACATGTGAGTGTTGTATTAGATATTGTTAGTCATCTATAGATGATTTAAAGTTTATAGGTGCATATGTGTAGGTTATATGCAAAGACGGTGCCCATTTTATTCAGACAGGTGAACATCTGAAGATTTTGGTAACCAAGGGGGCCCTGGAACTCATCCCCATAGGAACTGAGGACCTCTGGTTGCTATGTGCAAGAAGCAATGTGTTCTCTATTTAGCTTTCTCATTGGTAGGGTTCACACTACACGGCACACGCAGCTGCTCCTGTGGATGTCCTGGGGAAGAGCTCTAAGATGTTCTCCTTCATTCTCCCTGATGACCACCTTAGCACTGTGAACAGCTCAATTTGTGATTTTTATTTTTGGGAGGACAGTGCTTAGACTTGAACCACACCTCAGGGCCTTGGCAGAAAGCTACACCCACTGGTGTTTTATTTTGTTTTTTGAGACAAGGTCTTAATAAATTTCCCAGGCTCGGAACCAACTTGTGGTCCTCCTGCTTCATCCTCCCTGAGCACTAGGATCACATGGCATGTGCCTCCACACCCTTTATGGTATCCTTCAACTTAGGGTCATGCACTTCTCCCACGCATCTTTGTCCTAATTTGCTATTGGTGGCCCTGGATCATCCTAGAGCAGATTTTCAGAGGTTCCTCCACAAGGCAAACATTTAGTAAGAGAGGTAGTTTTCTAAATAACTTTCCAAAACATTTTTAAATCAAAAGCAAATATGGAAATAAAGCAGTTTTTAAAATTGTACTTTTTCCAAGAATAGTATACATAGGTAAAATGATATTGAACCTAAGTGTGCATCTGGAGAAAAACATTTTTTGCGCTGCTTTTTATTGTAAATACATGTAAGAGAAAATTCACCTAACTACTTTTAAATGTGGTTTAATGGTGTTCAGTACACCCACCAATTATATCTCCATTCCCACTGTCCATCTGCATAGCTTCTTCACCTTCTAAAAGACAAACTTGTAAGCACTCAACACTTAATTGCCGTTTCCCCACACATGGCCACCATTCTGCTTTGTCCTGGTGGGTTGGACTGCCCTGGCTACCTCATATCAAGGGGATTTTGCAGTGTTTCTGCTTTTGCGGCTGGTTTACATCACTTAGTATAGTGTTTTCAAGGTTCTTCCACGATGTAGCCTTAGCCAGAATGTCCTGCCTCTGTCCTAATCTGGATCATCCAACGCAGCTTTGCAGAGGTTCCTCCATAAGGCAAACATTTAGTAAGAAAGATAGTTTTCTAAATAACTTTCCAAAACATTTTTAAATCAAAAACAAATACGGAAATAAAGCACTTTTTAAAATTATATTTTAATTTTTAATCGTATTCCATCGTGCACACAACACATTGGCTTATCTGTATATCCGTCACTGGACATTTCAAAGTAGCACTGTATGAACATTGGTGCATACACACCTCTTATGCATGAACTTCTATGAAGCCTGCCTGCTGTGTAAGCAGCACCTAGGTGAGGAACAGCAGCACAGCATGAGTTGAAGAGTAAAGCACGAGTTTTAAAGCCACATGGGGCTGCTTCAGCTATACCTTGAGGTCTTGGGATTCGGTGTTGAATTACTCCCAGTGACAGGGTTTGGAAGAGATGTGTGAAAGCCACAGTTTATAATCCAGAAGCCCTCTGGCCTTGGCTTAAGCAGCTTCTTTCTATAAGGGTCCAAGGAAAGAAGCATGACATAGGTGGGTTGTAGGTGACCGTCTGGGGTGTGACCACGATGCCTCATTCTTCAGGAGCCTTTTGGTGAAGGTGTTCAAATCCTGTTCTTTCCTCAGCCTCTCCTGGGGTGCTGGTCTTCACAGAATTCTCAGGTCCTGTACTGCCTTCCTGCTTCTCTTTCCTTCCCACTTAGTCTTCCCTCAAGCTCCTCTACACTAAAATGATTTGTTGGTGACTTCCTACATGATAGGGGCCCTTCCTGTCACAGCAGGAGACACAGGAATGTGATATTTGATAGGTGCAGTTAGAAAGGAAGCTTCCATCAGAAGAACTATTCGGGTGCCTAGCAACAGACCCCCTGGTGTCCACCGAGTGCCAACAGCAACTCCAGAGCGCTAGCCAAACATTTGTAGAGCTTGGGCTGGAGGCAGCAGCGTGGAGAGCAGGAAGTTGGATTTCATCAGGCTCCTGGGAGTTGGAGTTACCGCATTCTTGTGTGTCCATAGCCACATCCAAAAATGATTCCAAGCTATCCTGAAATTGCCCTAGAAACCATATGCTCACAGCATTCTGCTCAACAGAAGCGAGGTAGTGACTGAGAAGGCAAAGCTAAATTTTAGACATCAGTGAAACCCTGCGGGGTCCCTAACCCCTTTCTGTTTTCTCAAGTTGATATTGCTCAGGTTCTTTTGTTCCATATTGCTCTGTTTAGGCTGGCTTCAAACTCACCATCCAGCCACCTCTGCCTCCTGAGAAGCTAGGGTTATGGAGTGTGATGCACCCTCAACCAAGTATACTTCTCAGCAGCTCTCAGAGCCATTGCCCACCTTTTCTAACTGCTTTCCATCACCCGTTGTCCCAGTGTCATGACACTTCATGACATATGTCATGATGTCACCCTTCCTCCCTGGCACCTGGAGAATTGGCCATGGTCTCTTAACTATTTTCCACTGATCTAAATCCAGGCAAAAACCATCCTCTCTCTAGGGTAAAGGTCATAAACTTCCTCCGTAAAGAACAAGATAGTTTTGAGACTTCGTGACCCATGTAGCCTCTAAAATGAGCAGTCCTACCGTGTTCCTGCTAAAGCAGCCATAGGTAATCAGTAAAGGAAGGAACACAGCTGTGTCCCAGGAAGCTCCCTGGATCTTCCCTTGCAATTGAGTCTTAGTTTCATTATTTGGATTGTTCAGTGAGAATATAGGAATAGTAAAATTTTTCTGTCTTTTTGAGACAGGGTCTTACTCTACAGTTCAGGCTGGGCTTCATCTCACTTTGTGGCCCAGGTTGGCCTCAAACTCACAGAGGTCCTCCTGCCTCAGCATCCCAAGTGCTGGGATTACAGGAGTGTGCCACTACGCCCAGCTCAGAATAGTAAATTTTTATATGTTTTGATTGTGCATCCCGGTGCCTTGATGAACTCTTCTAGAAATTATAATGGTTTTCTAATGAATTTCTCAATGTGTAGGTGTTCATGAGTGGGATGTGTGGAGTTCCAGAATAGGGAATGTCACACCCAAAGGCAGATGAGGGTGAGAGTGGAGGAATCAGATGTACTCAGTCAGGATGTCTAGAGCTTTGAGTAGCAGGTTGAAGCCACTTGTCTTGCTCAAAGAGTGGAGGCATGTTAGAACTGGCCATGAGAGATCTAGAGCAGGCACTGTCTGGAGGTATAGCACGGAGGTCAGAATCCTTTCTAGTAGCAGAAGCCCTGGAAGAATCTTGTGATAGCGCCAGGGTTGCTCAGTCTTAAACACAGCTCTGCCCCTGGTTGGAGCAACAGTGTTCAGGTCTCTGGCTGTGTGCCAGCACCCTGTGGATGCTGCTGTCTTGAGCGATCCCTGGGGGCCCAGCACCAGCTGGCATCGTGCAGTGGAGCTCAGCCAGCTGCCCTGATGTGACGGTTGGTGCCTGCTGCTGTGGCTCACTGGGCTGCTGGACGGGAGCAAGCCCTGCCCTGGCAGCAGAACCCCAGGGTCTGGGCTTGTTAGCTTGGGCACTGCACTTCCCTGTGGAGCCAGACACTTCTGGATAAGCTGACCGTGGGGCTGTGGTCTCAGCACCAGCTGCCTCTTCTGTCACAGGCCCTCTGGCCTTGGTGCTCAATCCAGGGAGCACGGGCCTTGGGAACTGACTTTTGGCCTAAGCCCCATTACTCAGATGAGAGCTTGGTCCAGCAGCCCCTGAGATGTAAAAAGTGTCCAAAGCTGAGGTGAGTCCTGCTGCCATGGCCGGGCCCTACATAAGGCACAAGGCAAGCTAAGCAGGGAGCTCGGGAGGGCACCACTGAGGGGCTGAGCTGACCGCTCACCTCGGAAAAGCCTGTTTGCACATCTCGCCAGTGTAGGGCTCCCACTATTTCCCACCCAGTTTTCCCAGCATGCCCTAAGCTCCTCTCTGAGCCCTGCCTGCATCTGCACTCTGAGCCCTCCTCCCCTAGGAACTGGGTATAGTGCACCCCAACCCTGCAGAACTGCCCCGCTTTTAAATAGTTATGGTATTGGCTTCCTCCCTCCTGCTTCCTCCCTTGCTGTCTTTTGTGCATTTCAACATCTCCTTCCAGGTGTACAGAAACTCAGAATAACGTGGTTCCGATGAGAGTGCTAGGAATCTGTGTGTGTGTGTGTGTGTGTGTGTGTGTGTGTGTGTGTCTGTGTGTATGTATGTGTTGGGGGCATGGAATGTCACCCTGGATTTCATCTAGATTATTCCTGATTTTAAAATAAATTATTATGTGTTATGTGTTGTCTCTGAGCCAGCCACTGCAGCAGGTACGTTTCACTTCTTAGGTAACCCATAAAGCCCAACTTTTCTCCATTTGAAATCTGAGGGCCGTCACAGAGATTGGCCCCTACTTCTTCTTCTTCTTCTTCTTCTTCTTCTTCTTCTTCTTCTTCTTCTTCTTCTTCTGCTTCTGCTTCTGCTTCTGCTTCTGCTTCTGCTTCTGCTTCTGCTTCTGCTTCTCCTCCTTTTTTTCCTCCTCCTCCTCCTCCTCTTCCTCCTCCTCTTCCTTCTTCTCTTCTTCTCCTCCTCCTCTTCCCCTCCCCATCCTCTCTCCCTCCCCTTCCTTCTCCTTCTCCTTCTTCTCTCCTTCTCCTTTTAGATACAGTCTTGTTATGTAGTTGATGTTGGCCTTGGACTCATCATGGAGCCCAGGTAGGCCTCCCAACTCTTGGGGCTCCTCCTGCCCCAGGCTGCTGAGATTACAGGCCTGCACTACCTCACCCAGCCAACGTTCTTCTAATTAGTTAGTTTGTAGTGTTAGCTTGTAAGTCAAATCAAGTTTCCAATTTTCTTAGGGGTTGGGGTTTGATAAATTGAACCTGATGGTCATCATCATTATAGTCTCTGCATTGCCTTAAGCAATAGTTGAGGATTTTCCCTGTCTTTTCTCTGTGAACTATGCACTGGGGAGATGAGCTGTGTCTCATATATTTGGCTTTCTGATCCAACCCAAGAGTGCCCCATAGGCATATTTTAAAGTGTTTCCAATCATACCTTCAGCTTCCCAAGGAAACAGCCTGGTCAAGATGAGATTCCACCCAGAGGCGAGGTGGGCCATGGGGAACCCTGATTGGTCAGTACAAATTACGCCAACAAAGCCTCTTTGGAAGCTGAAAAATATTCAGCTTTGTAAGCCACTTTCTTACCACTTCACTCTGCCCTCAGTATTCCTGCTGTGTGGCCAGAAATAGACAAGACTGAGTAGAATCCCTGGCTGGGGGCCAAATGTACCAGCCCTGGCCAAGCCTGGTGTCAAAGTCCCCATTCTTGTCTGAGGTGCTTCAGAAGGGCTGCCTTGTCCCCTGTTGGTTCCCCAACCTCCAAGCTCCCCATCCACCCAGGGCAACCTCCTTCCCCCATGGAATGTGTTTCTTGCAGCCAGAAGCATCTGGGACCATGGCACTGTGGAGCATTCCAGGCCTTGAGCAGGGACCATTCATCACGCAGGAGCCCCAGGCAGTGGGGTGCCCAACCCCACCTCACCCCAAATCTGAGTGCTGGCACGTAGCAGAGATGTCAAGTGGAACGTTCTGTCTGAGTGAGAGAATTCAGCTGTCCCGAGCCTGCATGCCCAGCAGGGAAGTGGCATGGATGTTTATGCTGCACTTCTCATTGGGCCAGACAGGACCATGACTGGAAGCTCCAGAGCAGGAGATGTGAAGCGGGGACTGGGAGCAGTGAGTCATCTGCTGACTCTCCAGGGAAGCCACAGGCCAGTCGCATGCAGGGAGTCCTGCTGGAGGAAAGTCCTAGGTCCCATAGCCATTGGGGGAGGGGACAGTTCTAAGGGTCAGATGAGCTAAGCACTCATATGGGACATTTACATGAGCCCTTTAAGTAAGTGTCACAGTAGACCACACACACACACACACACACACACACACACACACACACACACACACACAGAGGATCTGATGAGAACCATATTAGGTAATAGCAGTTTCCAAAGCCAAAAAAGCACAGCATCCAAATACACAGCCTCTAATTTGATGATGTGACTGCACCTCCCCATCTGTGCACATCGAGATGTCACAGCAATTGGTGGTGGCTGGGAATTGGCCAATCACATGGGAAATTACCTGAGTGGTTGCTGCAAAGTTGGTGCCCGTGGTAAGGGGTGACATTGTGGGTGTGTGTCAGTGCCCGGTATCCAATTTGCTGTTTGGAAAGCACTGTTAGGCAGGCGAGCTTCGCATCCAGAAGGCCTTCTGCTGGTAGATGACGAAGTGGTTTAAACAGTATCCAATTTGCTGTTTGGAAAGCATTGTTAGGCAGGCGAGCTTCGCATCCAGAAGGCCTTCTGCTGGTAGATGATGAAGTGGTTTAAAAGGAATTGCTTTTGGAGGAAGAAAAAGATTTGATCAGTCCCAAAGAAACCTCAGAGCTCATGAGTTCCAGCAGCAGCCCTCCCGCGTTCCTCCTAGGCAGACTAACTCCACCGCCCTGGGGGTCACCTACAGAAGGACCCTGGGAAATACGAGCTGTGCGTGCCCCTCCCCTAGCCCTGTTGGGTCAAAATTACCTAACACTTCATAAAGGATTTTCAGGTTTTTATCTATTATCAGTACAGTGGCACAGCTGGAGTTAGAAATCAGGGAGTCTGGAATGTAGTGGAGAGAACCTGGGGTGATAGACGAGGGCCAAAGGTGTTCTCCTAGGTGTGATGTTTGTCAGACAGCCACACTGTTCGTGATCAGCTTGGGAGCCGGAGCAGAGTCAGAGCTGAGAAGCTCTTGCTCTCCTGCTGTCACACTCACCCCCGAATCCCAGAGAGCCCAGGAAACATTGTCTTAAAAGCCTGACTGTGGATTCCTAGAGGCTCCCCATCCCCAGGATGTGGTGCAGGTCAGCACCTACCTAGTTCCTATAGCCTACACGAAGGGACCTTTTTAGTTAGGTAGTTAAGTCTTCTCCAGTAGCGTATATTCTGCGTTGTACATTTCTAGGTTCCAAGCAAGGTGTTGGAGAGCTGGCGCCAGAAGGACCCACCTAGCTCGTCCTTGGGGGCTCTTGGGCCTTCAGGGTACACTTAGGGAAATGAAGATCGTGTTAAACAAAGCCTTCTGTGCTAGGAACTCGGTGTCAGTCAGATGTGTTGCTGGCCCCCAACAGCCCACCCACAGTCTAGCAGGCAGCACCTGTTTGAACCAAAAGATAGCAGCTGATAGTTTTTGGCCACCTAATATGAGCCAAGAGCTTGAGAAAGATGATTTCTACAGCAGTCTTAAGGTAGAGGTGCTCTGCACTTTCCTTCTTAAAAAGCTTTTTAAGAGAAAATTCTGGATTTATAAAGAACTAAAAACCATTAGGGTCCCAAAATTCAAAGATACAATCCAGAAATAGGCATCCGAGATGAACACACACTTCTCAGAGAAAGAAATTCAACAAGCCTATAAATACATGGAGAAATGCTCCATATCACTAGCCATTTGTGAAATGCGAATCAAAACAACACTCAGATACCATCTCACCCTAGAAAGAATGGCTACCATAAAGAATTCAACCAGCAACAAATGTTGGAGAGGCTGTGGGGAAAAAGGAACCCTTCTCCACTGCTGGTGGGAATGCAGACTGGTGCAATCAATATGGAAAGCAGTGTGGAGACTCCTTTAAAAACTAGAACTGGAAATCCCATTCAATCTAGCTATCTCCTTACTGGGAATTTTTCCAGAAGAACTGAAAACATCATATAGTGATATCTGTGCACCTATGTTCATACCAGCACAACTTGTGATAGCCAAATCTTGGAAACAACCAAAATGCCCATCATCTGAATAATGGTTGAAAAACATGTGGTATTTTCATAAAATGGAATATTACTCAGCTATAAGAAATGATAAACTAGAAGACTTAATATATAAATGGATGTATCTTGAACATATACTCATAAGTGAAACAAACCAGACCTACATATGCAAATATCGAATAGTCTCCCTAGTGTAAGGACTCAAAAGAAGAAATTAATTAATTAATTAATTAATTTTGGGCGGTACCAGGAATCAATCTCAGGCCTTGCATTTTCTGCATCCTCAACCCTTATAATTTTTTTTTAGAAGAGTGACTTAAATGCAAAATGTATTTGGAAGATCTAAAAAAATTAATGTTTATTGAAGTGTTAATGTTTAATTATTTGATCAATCTTACATACCTATATTAATCTAAACTGATTTGATGATGAAAATATGTAATAAAATCATTGTTAAATTTTTCTTGTTTTGAAATTCT
>PVKN010004147.1:0-34462 GCA_004027915.1 Capromys pilorides
GTTGCACAGCCTACATAATTAAAGAGATCAATATGCTGAGCAAATCAAGATCTAAATTAAGATCTAAACAGCATGCAAATGAGTTATTCACTTCTGTGATGCTCTTTCATTCACCATGCAAAGGGGTTCTGAGGTGTCAGCATAGCTTTTTCAAATAATTGATAAAGGTGATGTTAGTCTATTTCTTCCCATTTGATACTTAGAATACTTCGAGAGGGGCAGAAACTTGAGTTACTTCATTAAAATAAACTGCTGTCGTAAAACTCTTGAAAAAGAGGATAAAGAAATTACCAAAAAAGAGAGAAAATTACAGACTAATAGCTTTTAAGAAGATATAGAAGTTCCTTTTATCTTTTAGCCAGTGAAACTCAACAACATGTACAATACATTGTGGTCAAGTGAGATTTATCCCAGTAAAGCAGGTTTGGCATTATAAGAAAGTCAATCAAGGTAATCCATTTCAGCAAGCTAAAAGAAAACCTAATCTTTATTTTAATTGGTGAAGGAAAGAGCACTTTTTGGCTATATCTGATTTTAATCATTAAAAACTCTCAGGCAATTGAGCATGGAAGAGAATTTCTTCATTTTAAAAGAAGGCACCTATGAAAGATATTTAAGCCAAGATTTTAATGGTAAAAAGCAAGAATCTTTTTCTTAAGATGAGGAATAAGATGAGGATGTTGGCTTTCATTGCTTGTCTTCCATGCAGCACTGGAGATTCTCGTCAGTGCAATAGAGGGCAAGGAAATGCCATAATAAAAAGTACATAGATTGGAAAAGAAAGATAAAACATCTTTATTAACAGAGAACTTGATTGTCTATGTACATAATCCAGGAATAAAAAAAAAGAATTTAAAAGAAGCTACTGAACTTATTTGTGAGCTTAGCAAGGTTGTCAGATATAAGACCAGAATATTTGTATATATCACATAAAGGAATTGTATTTGAAATATAAAAATAGCTTCAAAACTCAACAGCAAAAAGGAAAAACTCCATAAATATTGAGTAGAAGAGCTGAAGAAATATCTATATTTTCAATATTATTCATCACTAAGCTGATGCAAAATGAAAGCAAAATAAGAGTCTACTGCTCCTCTCTTAGAATGGTCAACAGTAAGAAGACTTGACTATACCCTGAGTGGAGAAGGATTTAGAAGAAACAGAGCTCTGTGTGCTATTGGTGGGGCATGTGATGGTTGTGCTGGTTAAACTTGATGTCAGCTAGATTGGTTTCAAAGCTGGTGGAATGCACTTAAGCCTGTGAAGTGGTGGTCAAGGGAGTCTGACTTGGGGTCTGTATCTGGTTCCTGGCCCCTTTCTCTCTGGCTCTTTTGCAGCTTCTCTGCTTCCTGGTGTCATTAGCTGGGCAGCTTTCCTCTGACTGACCCTTCTGCCATGATGTTTCTACCTTGAAACTAGCTACCTTGGAGTGAACCCTCTGAAATCACCTGGCAAGTTAAATATTTTATTCTCTAAGTTGGATGTATCAGGCGTTTTGTCCCAGCAACAGACAGTTGGCAAATGCAGTGGTACAAATAATATATAGAACAATTTGGTAGTTTCTTTGAAGTTAGATACCATGGCCTCTGTGCTCCACTCTAAGTTATCTGAGAGAAATGCATGTACGAACATGTGCATAGGCTTGTAGATAAATGTTCATTACAGCTTTACTTCTGTAAAATTTATTTCGCAAACTGGAAACAACCTAAATGTCCCATCAAAACGGGATTGATAAATTTTGGGATATACGTGCAGTACAGTGCTGCTTAGGAATGAAACGGACCTGAACAGCACTCTTTTGAACATTCACGGGCCAAGGGGATAGCTCAGAGGTAGAAGTGCCTGACTGGCAAATGCAAGGTCCTGAGTTTGATCTCTAGTACCTAAATAAATAAATAAATAAATAAATAAATAAATAATGAAACCTTTCAGTAGAATAAGTGCTTCCCTGGCAAGCGCAAGGGCCTGAGTTCAATCCCTGGTTCCAAAAAAAGGGGTGGGAGGCTGGGGAGATAGCTCAGTAGAATAAGCACTTCCCTAGAACGTTCACAAATCTCAGAGTGATTATATTGAAAGGAATTCCACAATAACATGTACACACTTTGTGATTCAATTCCAAGAACATTCTTGAAAATTCACATTAATCTGTAGTGACAGTGCAGCATGTGAATGGTTCCCTGACTTTGGGTTGAGAGGAAAGAAGGGTGACTGGATGATAAACAGGTATAAGAAGTTGGTGAAGGTGGAAATGTTCATTATTTTATTTGTTGTGGGTATATACAAAACTCATTAAATTATATACTCTAAATATCTGCATTATATTATATGCCAATTATACCTCATTGGAACTGTAAAACAGACATAGGGAATTTTGACACTAGGGTTAGATGATGTATTGGACAAGAAAATTCATTTATGATAAAGGTAAAATGTTGAGGTAGCATATTAATAGGTGTGATCAAAGCCTAGACATTTAGAAAAGATGAAACCTTAGAGATGGTCTTCACCATCAGAGAGGAGTGAAATGATTTATCTAAGCTAGATGATTATCTTTGGAGTTTAACAGAATGATATGTCCCATAACACACCCAAGAGAATGCTACAGAAGACTGCCAAGTCCTGTACAGGCTTCTCCTGTGCTGGGACAGTGCTTTGTGTACAGGGGTGCTCAGTAAATAGGTGCTACCCAGTTGAAAGCATGATGTTTCCTAAACTGAATTATAGATGAGAACTGCTTCTCTTTCTTGGTATAATGGAAAGATGCACTCTGTAAATGGTAGATCTTATTACGGTTTCCATGTATTGAAACTATTTGGAGTTTTTTTGGGGTGCAAAGTTGTTGAGCATGCTGGACAGTCCTTGGATCTGGGAGGCCCTCCAAGGTAGCACATAAATTATCGGTGTCCATATTTTTTAAGGTTTGAGTTTGGCTGTAAGTGACAAATATCCAATAACATTGGCTTAGCAAAGGAGATCAAGTCTGAGTAGATGAAGTAAGTGGCTGTGCTCTGGAAGCTACGAGGGACAAGGGTTCTTTCTTATTTTCTCATTTCCAAGGCTTACTCTTGATCTGAGGTTTCACAGTGGCTCCTACCATGTCTGTTTTCCCTCCATCAAGGCTGAAGAATGGCAGCTACCACCAGACTCTCCTCATCACTTCTATGGGACTTGTTTCAGTCAGTGCTATTACTTGGCCACATTAGCTTCCCAAGGGCAGAATCCGAAGGCTTATCTTAGAAGACTGGAGAATAGATTTGGAGTTGATCAATAGTCTTAGTTTCAGGAAGGGATCTGGATATCTCAGGTCTTTCAGATGTCCAGTTGGCTAGAGTTCATGAAAATTGGTGACATTGTAATGCCATTCATCTCTTGCCTTAGGAAATGACACAGAGAGGACAGCCTGAATCCCGTGGCCAAAGAACAGACCCCATCTTTATCTCTCTGCTGGTTTTCCACTTCTGTTTTTGGCTTCTAAATGAAGGAGACGACCCTCTCCTCTCTAAAGTTATTACATCCAGAAAGCTACAAAACGTTTCTATGGAAGTCAATATGTGGGAATGGAATCCTTGATTAAAAAAATAAGAAGTGCCACTAGGGACATTTAAGGAAGGTCACAGCAAGTTTGTGAAGCAGCCAGTTATTATTTTCCCTGGAAGGAAACTGAGTCAAGGAAGGATATATAACGAAGCAGCCCTGGTCAACCAGGGATTTTCTAGAAAGGCTAATTGAGGAACCTAATTTAGGAAGTTTCCTGTCTACTTCTTTGCCCATTAGTTAGCTTTTTTTTTTTTGAGAAAATTAGAAATCATCTAAAGGAAAAGAAGAAACTATAGGAACTTTCTTGCCTAATCCCTGAGTTTGTAGAATCTCCATTGGTCTGGCTGCACAGAGGTCAGAGCCCCAGAGTTCAAGGGAGCCAGCTGTCTGGTCCTCAGAGCCCTGCAAGGCAGTCTTTATCTTTTACACCCTGTACAAAAGCGTTGCTTAGCAACATTGATTCTTCCAGCTCTTAACAACTGCAACAGCCGCTGAACTGACAATAGAGGGGAGTTGGAGAGTGAGATCCTCATTTTTCAGCTTCTTCACTGTGCTGAGGGGAAATAAAGAAAGAACAGGCAAGTCGGATGAAAGAATGCACTCAGAGAATGCACTGAGCAGAAAAGCAGCGCCAAAGGTGGCAAGGGGTTGAGAACCACGCATTCCACGCATGATTAACAAATGTTCCCTGGGAGAATTAAAAGGCTGTAATCACAGCAGTGGAGGTTAATTAGGGAAAGTAAAGAGCTGATCAGAGGAGATGGCCACAGTCTGGAAATTCAAGTTTTTGACCAGCTGTATGCCTAAGCACATTTTCCCTTTCTCTGTTTTGAAGCTTTTGTTGGTTTCTTTTTATTTCATTTTCTTTCTGGTCAAGCATATTGGGCATATTGTGAAGGGAAATAGGATCGAGGGAAGCTTTTTAATTTTTTCTAGCTCCTTTGCAGGTAACCTTAAAAATGGGCTAATGCACTTGTAATTCAGTTGTGTTTACAGTGACCTTGGAGATATCCTGCTCTCCAAAGCAGTTAAGGTCTCATTTCTGGACGGCTTCTTTGCTGGCCATGGTAGACTTGAAGCCAGGAGAGGGCTTCAGTGTCAGTAGCACCTTGGTTGCCGGGTTCACCTTTCCCTCCTCCTTGGGGAGAGGATGGAGGCACATGTGTTGACCACTCCTGTGAGATATTTCAAGTTGGGGAGATTAACATCTTTCCTGTCCACCCTTTGTAGAGCAGTTTTCTGAAGTGAATCAGATGAGCTTTTCAGAGCAAAAGGAAGTCAGAGGATGAAATAAATAAAAGCAGAGAGGAAATTGAAAGGGGTGGTGGTGGTGGGGAACATATGTTTTCAGATGATATTTTAAAATAGATGGAGAGTTGATGAGATGGAGATACTGCAAACTGACTCCAGATGGTAGGAATAGCAATGGCAGGCTGGTGTGAAGGGACAGAACGCAGGCTGGCACCAAGCTGGGGCCAGGCGATGGAGGAGGAGAAGGAAGAGGAGGGAGCATCCTGTGGGTGGTGGTGGTGGGGAACCAAGCATGTTAGAGGTTGCACAGAGAGCAGTCAGAATTACTGACTCCAACCCATACCTTTAAGCTTGATAATTTACTCAGTAGGCTTGTGTAGTGTAATGGACCTGAATATGATGTGTTTACCAAAGAGGCAGATTTGTTTCACTTTGACTTCTTTGCAAAGGCAGTGGCTGCAGGCCAAATGATTCAAGGCTTAACCTGCACAGGAGGCTGGGGAGGAAGCAGCCCAAGGGGATTCTATCGGATATTGTTTTTCCACATACATTCAAATTATGATGATATGTGCATACTGTAGAATATTTACATTTTCTTGTAATCTCTTGGAGGACTCTAAGTGACCTGAATTCATCTTCATGAATCGACTGGGAAAGGAGGAATTCCTAAGAGAGTGAGGAAGTTGAGAAATGAGAAGTTATTGTCATACTAGCATTAAGGTGTTGAAAAGGCTTCTTAATACTGAGGAGGGCAGGAAAATTTACCCACAGTGCCTTTGTGTGAAAAGGTGCAGCTTATTTGCATAATGATTAATCACCATTGAGATTCCTGACTTTGGATTTGATACCATATTTTTGTCCAGCGAGCATTTATTGACCGCCTGCTGAGTGCCTGGAACAATTGTAGGGCTACAAAGAGCAGAAAGTCACAGTCCTGTCTTCGTTGTATGAGTGAATGAAAATATCCCCTTTTATGTCTTTCCTCTGTATGTGTGTGGGGGAGAGGGAGTATATGCGTATGTGTTTA
Organism: Capromys pilorides; assembly: GCA_004027915.1. Taxonomy (NCBI): domain Eukaryota; kingdom Metazoa; phylum Chordata; class Mammalia; order Rodentia; family Capromyidae; genus Capromys; species Capromys pilorides. Next base: position 5,816 of record PVKN010004147.1, read on the forward strand.
TTTTTGTTTTTTCTTGACATAGTCTCACTGTGCGGTCAAAACTGGCTTCAAACTCATTGCAGTCCTCCTGCCTCCTGAATGCTTGGATTACAAGTGTGTACCACCAAGCTTCACTGTGTGTATGTACCTGTGTGAATCTGCATGTGCACATGAGTGTGTGGGAAAGTCAGGGTGTGTGTGGTTATTGTCTTTTTACTGAAAGAGACTTGCAGCTTGCATCCTATTACTGTTGTCACTTCTCATCTACTCACATTTTTACTGTTTTTCTTTCTTTTTTTTTTTTTTTTTTCACCTCTACAGATGATTGATCTTTGCTTACTGATTTGTGTCTTTTGCAACAATTGTTTACATTTAGATCATTGAAGCTAACTGGGTAACAGAAGGCATCAAGACCTAAGAAAGGATGATAATAAGTGTTCATTTTATGCGGGCAGTGATTAAAGCAGAGCATGTATATGGATGGGTGATTGCCTGTACCTCAGAGTCTCTGCCCAGAGGAAAGCCTTGCATTACCTCTCACTGGGCAGTGCTTGCCTATTCCGGGGAGACACCAGGAGTTCAGGTGTTGAGATTGAAGTGCTGTAGTGGCTCTTGGGCAGCTTCCCTCCTAATTGCCTTAGGTTGACCCAGCCTTATCTTTTCTGTTTATGTTTTTTTTTCATTTGTTCTTGTTGCTTGCCATGGAAGCCTGTCTGGAAATTTTTTGTTGACAATGGCATAGCCTAGGCAGGGCCCAGAGCAGATGGTACAAAGCCTGAGTCACTTAGCTGAGTGGAAACTGAGGTCCGCTTATTGCTATAGGGAGCCAAAAGAATACAGTGTATTATGACCTCATTGTATTTGCTAAAATGCAACAAGTAATTGTTACAAATTTCATTTGGAAATAAGAATCAGGACGGTGGGCAAAAATTTCCAAAGGAGTGATAGCTGAGGCATTCAAACATCTACAAGTGGCTGTAAATAAAATGTGAGCTGTATATAAACCGCTGTAACCACTATGAAAATCAGAACAGAGATTCCTTAAATGGCTGATCTAGAAATTCCATTTGATTTAGCTGTTCCCCTTCTAGGTGTCTTTCTGAAAGAGTTACAGACATCAGAGTATGGAGATACATGCATACCCATGTTTATAGCAGCACTAGTCATCATAGTGAAATCTTAGAAGCAGCCTACCTGTCCATCAGAGATGAATGGATAAAGAAAACGTGGTGGTCACACACAATGGAATACACTATTCTTTCATATAGAAAGGTAAACTTGAGTCATTGTTGATTTTTTGCCTTTGTGACAGTGGGGTATTGAGGCTCTCATTACAATTGTATTAGCACATATTCGATTTTTCACATATGTTAATATTTGCCTTGTATAGCTGGGTACACTGGTATTTGTTGTGTACATATTTATGATTATTATCTTTTCCACTTGAGTTGTTTCCTTTACAAGGTTGTAGTGACCATCTCTGTCTCTCCCAATCAGTACTGGCTTGAAATTTGCTTTGTCTGCAAATAGAATGGCAGCTTCTGCTTTGCTCTGGGTTCCTGCTGTATGGGATATTGGTTTCCATCCTTTGACTTTCAGTCTATAAATTTCTTTTTGAACTAAATGTATGTCCTCTATGCAGCATATTGTTGTATTTCACTTCTTGATCTATTCTGCCAGACTATTTCTTTGGCTGGTAAATTAAGACCATTAACATTGATGGTTATAACTGAAATATATTGACTATCATGTTCTTTTTTCTTTTCTTTTTTTTTTCTCCTCCTCTGTTTAATCACTTGCCTTGCTAGTAGATTCATTTTGTTGGGGCTCATGGAGTTGTAGCCCCTGCTACAATGTCTGTCAGAATATTTTTGAGTGCTGGTTGGGTGGTCATGAATTTTCTCAGGTGTTCTTTGTCATAGAAGTAGTTCCTTATTTCTCCACCAATTTTGAAAGATACTTTTGTTAGATTCATCAATCTGGCCTGGAGGTTGCTTTTAGAGCTTCAAATATTTCACACCTAGCTGTCCTGGACTTGAGAGTTTGTGCTGAGAAGTCTGCTGTGATTGTGATAGGTTTTCCTTTATAGGTGACTTTTTCCTTTCTTTCTTTCTTTCTTTCTTTCTTTCTTTCTTTCTTTCTTTCTTTCTTTCTTGTTTCTTAACAGCTTTTAACATTCTGTTCTTGTGTTGAATTTCTGGAATCTTGATTATTATATGCCTTAGTGTAGATTTTTTTTTGGTCATGGCTAATGGGAGTTATATATGCCTCATTTACTGGTATGTCAAATTTTCCCCCATGCTTGGGAAGTTTCCTGCCGTTACTTCTGTAACTGATTTTTTAATGTTGTTTGAACTATCTCCTGCTTTTTCATGGACTTTGATTAATGTCATTTTGTTCTTCTTTGAATCATTTAGCAGCTGTTGGATTGATTTTTCATGCTCCCATGCTGTTTTTAAAGGTATGTTTCTTTTTCAGATCACTAATCACAAACCTGTCCTCTATATCTGATATTCTGTCCTTACACTGGCCCACTATGCTGCATTCATTTCCCTGGAATTTTTAATCTTGTAGGTATCTATTTGAATTTGTTTCATGGATTCCATCTCTTTCCAATGTTGAGTGTCCATGGTTTCTATCATTTTTTTAGTTCCTATTTTTTTTTAAGTTTGTGTCTGTTGTAGAGTAACTAAACATCTTTTTCATTATGGTCACCATATCTGTAGTTATCTGAGAAATTATTTCTGATTTTTTTCCTCGAGCCTCATTCATCTGCTTTATTACTTGTGCTGTTATCACTTCAAAGAACCCAGGTGGGTGGCTTTCAAATAGTTCCTCTCATTGTTCCCTGGGTTTGCTTTGGTGAGCTGGAAGTCTAGGGTTGCATCTTGTTTACATATCTTCTTGCTTTTTAGTTTTTCCTTTTTTAGTTTAAATCCTAGGTTTGTGCTCGTAAATTGCTTATGGTGAATAGCTTTGTTCTATTACTTAGAACCTTTATGAAATGACTGCTTCTTAGAGATGTCTTCCAGGTATAGCTGGCTTTTCAGTTTTGACTCTGCTATAAGATCCTGTCTCAGGGGCGGGGATATAGCTCAGTGGCATAAGTGTACTTATGCAAGCACAAGGTTCCGAGTTCAATCCCTGGCCAAAAAAGAAAGAAAAAATCCTGGCACTTCAATTTACTGGGGATGAGAAGTTGCTGCCTACTTGGTTCAGCTCTTGGTTCTTTGGCACTGGCCCATAGTATTGTTTATAAAACTTAGGCAATCTCAGTCTTCACAAAAAGAAGAACTGATTAGAACAGTTACATCATCTTGGCTAAAGTAGTGCAATCAGCAATAATAACAGCATCAAACACAGCCTAGAAAATGACAAGTTGTAGTAACTATTAATTTTCCTCCTTCAACTATATGAACTAGATTTGAGGTTATATACCAAAATCTAAAAATGAACCAGAAATTTAGATACAGGAAATAAGCCTACAAGATGGCAGTTTTACCCTCAGGTGAGAAAATTTAAAAGGAGCTTTGTGGGTAGAGAGAATAGAGAAATGAAAGAAGAGGAAGACATTAGAAGCAAGGCTGGATGATGAAGATTATTCAAACTCTAGAGAAACTGGTGAAGAAGATAGGAGAGAAAGAGAAAAAGAAAATTTAAAAACAACAGAACACAATAATAACAAAAGAAATAGAAACCATGCTTACACTCATATATAACAACAAATCATCAAGCAAAAGCAAAACAAAACATAGAAAAAAATAAAAGAAAATAAGGACAAAATGTCCACTGCAATGTGCATCTCTGCTGTCACTGACAGATAGTGTGGGCAGACAGAGTCCAGATCTGAGTTGATCCTAGCAAGCCAGCAGCAGCTCTATTAAAGGGCAGTGGCTAATCCCAGCGAGCCTGCACCTTCAGTTCTTCTAAAGCTTAGGCTTGTTTCTTGTTGTGAGGCTGGGCCTAGATTTGTTAAGCATGTAATACTCTGTGCGCCTCTTGCTGGCTTGAGCTCCTCTCTCTGACCTCCTGCAAACTTGAATTTGATAGCCTCACCCTGCCTCTGGGTGCCAGTAGGTAGAGCTGGCCTGTAGCTCTTCTGAGTTCCAAGCTCAATTGGCCCCTCTCCAGGATGGCTACCAGTCACTTGCCCCCTCCTGGGGGATGTTTGAACCCAAAGAACTCACTAGCTTGTGCAGTCCACTGCATCCACAGCTCTGTTCCCTTCATGTGTTTCTCCACTGAGCCCTCTAGAGTCACCAGTAGTCACTATGCCTCTGTGAGTTTGAGCTGCCCCTCCCACACAGAGACCCTGCTTAAGAAGAAAGCACCATCTGCCACCACCTTCTTCATTGAAGTTTCTTTCTTTGCTCTCACCATGGGCATCAGCTCTCACTTGAGGTCCTTCTGTGTCTTAGGGTCTCACTTCCTCCTTCTCTTCCTTAGGTTGCTATGTGCTAGAGTCTGGACACCAAATCTCAGTCACGTTCTTTCTTTGTTGATCACCACTCCACCTTCATCCTGGAAGTCTCTCCCAAGTCTCTGTTAAAAATTCATGCATGCTCAAGTCCAAGGAGTGCTAAAACTTTGTATAAATATTGTTATTTATGGACTTTTTTAAATAAAAGAACTTCTAAACAACTTTTCCATGCTTATTTAAGATATTGCCTTTGGGTAAGTTTTTTTTTTTTTTTTTGAACATTAAGTTTTATATTTTATATACAAGTTATGTTATGATCAGCTCTATATAGAGGAATTGGCTGGTGAAGGGTAAGGGAGAAGAGAAAGAGCTAGATGAAGGTGGATAGAGGGAAGGAGAAAATTACACTGCTATGGAAGACCAGTCCATTTCATTTGTTATTCATCTACTTTGTCTTCCCAGTCATGATATGTTCTGGCTTGTATCTAGATGTCCCTAAGGCCTCATGTCCTCATAGGTGGAGCTTTTTGAAGCTGGCTGGATCTATAGTTTGTGATAATAGGCTTAAGGGTGTGTGGTATTAAATTAGTTTACTAATTGAAATTAGCAAAGTTGTGGTGTGGCTGAAGGGATTTACTGGTGACATACATCCCACATTGGGTGGGTGGCACCACCCGAAAAGCTTGTAGCTTGGATGGGACCAAAGGGAAAGGCAGGCTTGCTGCTTGCTGCCTTCTTCCTGCTGCACCATGAGCTGTTTCTCCTTTGTAATTCCCTTCTGCTGTGTCAACCTGCCTTGGAGCCATCTGACTATGGACTGAAACATGTATACAAGGTGAACTGAAATAAACTTTTCTTTTAACTTGTGAGCTCTTGGTAGCATATTATCAGTGACAAGAAAAGTAAACAAAACACAATATTAATCCACAATCCCTCTTTTATTGAATTATATATTTTTTAAGTACTTTAATTCCTGGGTTTGTTTATTTTGGTTGACACTTTGTTGTGCATATTTCTGTGATATGATATAATGTTCCAGGACACATGCCCACTGCATAATATTAAAATTAGGAACATTTTATCTGTCATTTTATTTTATTTTTAAAAAGTCCATTTTATTTATTTATTTGGTACAGGGTCTTGCTATGCTGCTTGGACTCATAGTGATCCTCCTGACTCAGTCTCCCCAGCACAGGTGTGCACCACCATGCTTGGTTTGGGGCTGGCATGGAGTGCCTGGGGTCCTTGGGCCAGCACAACATGTGGTAATAGGTGTCAGACTTAGGTCCTTGAGCTTGCTAGGCAGGTACTTAGACCACGGAGCTATCACCCCAACCCCTATCTGTCACTTTAAACCTTTATCCTTTTTTGTGCTGAAAGTGAAGCTCAGTGATAGAATCCTTGTCTATGATATGAAAGACCCTGGTTTTGATTCCCAGCATCCCAAAACAACAACAAAAATAGCAACGAATTATTTCTTTATGATAACGGTAATCAAAGACCTTTTTTTCTAGCTGTTCTAGTTGGCAGAAGGACACTGGCAGTTAAATCTAAAGCTTTTGCCCTGAGCCATATCCCCAGCCTTTTATTTATTTATTTATTTATTTATTTATAATTTGAAAGCCAGATCTCAGTTTCTGAGGTGCCTGTGCTAGACTTAAGCTTTGGATCTTCCTGTCTCAGCTTCCCAAAGTGAGTACACCACCGCACCTTGCTGCTGTTCTGAAATAATACATTATTAACTCTTGTTGTACTGCTAGACCAAAGAACACTGGAACTTATTCATCCTAATAGTGTTCTAACCTATTGACCAATTTTCCTCTCCTTCTCTCCTCAGTCTCTGGTAACCATAATTTTATTTTCTATTTCTATGTGCATCTAAGAAAGTTTTTTTAGATTCCTCATGTGAATGAGATCATGAAGTATCTACCTTTTGGTGTTTGATACATTTCACTTTATCAAATGTCTTCCAGGCTTATATACATTTCTGCAAAGAATGAGGTTTTATTGTTTTATGACTGAATAGTATTTCCTTGTGTGTTGGAGTCACATTTTTTTATCTGGTTATTTGTTGATGGACGTCTCAGCTATGATGAATAGACGTTTTCCAAAAGGAGACATGATTGCTCAACAGATCGATGAAACAATGGTCAGTATCACTCATCTTTGGGCAAATACAAATCAAAACCACAATGAGAGAGCACCTTACTCCAGTCAGAGCAGCTAGTCAAAAATTAAAAGAAAACAAAGGTTGATGCGAATGTGGAAAAAAGAGAACCCGAAACTCTGATGGCAGAAATGGAAATTGGTATAATCATGGAGAACAGAGTGTCAGATTTCCTCAAAAATCTGAGAACAGAACTCTCCTACATTGCAGCAATTCCTCTATGGGTCTTTAATGAAAGGAAATGAAATCAGTAAGTTAGAGCAACCTCTGCACTCATGTGTTTATTGTAGCACTACAAACAGGATTATTTTAAGTTATACTTCTCTTTGGGAGAAATGCTACGAGGTTATCCTATTTAGAGCAAAAAGCACAGCCTTGCCTTTATGAGCAATGTTCCATCTGGGATATTAGAGCCAGATAATCCTCTCGAAGCTCTCCATTTTCCTGATGGGAAAGCTGCAACCCACCAAAATGAAATGGCTTTTGCAGTCTGGCTAGTGGATTAGTGGTATCCTTTCCTCTTTTGTGTACTGTTTTGGGAAGCTCATGGGGAGAGAGACTTGGGAAAGAGAAACCTGGTCTTCATGTTGTTCTCTCAGAAAGCTCAGGTGAATATGCTGCTTCTGCTTGCAATAGCATGAATCTAACCAGGGACCAGGAGACAAACAACATGGGGCATCACCTTTGAGCCGAGAGCTCTTCAAATTCAGCCCCAAGGTGAATTAACATACAAAACATGTGAATTTTTTTTTTTTTTTTAAAGATTGCTGTTCTTATTTGGACCACACATACTTTAAAATCATTCCCTAAATGATCTGATTAGTTGCAAAACCTCTAAGCTTAACATTTTGAATGGCAGTCTAGTGATTTCATTTTAAAAGGTAGAATTATGTCTCACATCTTCAACTCAGTGTTTTCTAAAAGTTTATTATTTAAAGTTAAGAAAGATTCTGACTGTAAAAGAATTTGTAGTCGGTCCTTGCACCTGTGTTCGTGCATTCCCCGCACTCTTAGCTCACTCTTTACCTGCTGTGCTCAGGCAAGGAGTTCCCCAATTCCATCACTGCAAGGCCTCAAGGTCTCTGCCTTGTTCCCCACACTGCGCAGGATGCTGGTGAGGCCCATCTTTCAGGGCCCTCTGGAGTGTGAGTGCCTTGTGGGTAGGTGAGAGAGCTCTGCTGTGGGGTTCTAAGATGCCTGGGGTGAGAAAAGGCTCTGGGCTGGTATTTTATTTTACCTTTTAAAATAATTAATTAGTTAATTAATTTTTCATTAGAATACATTTGCAGTGCATACTGCTTACATTCCTTCCTTGGAATGGTGCCTCTTCATTCCTTTTCTCTATCTTCTTTCCCTTCATCATCTCTTGATCCCCTTCCCATTTGACGGAGGCTCTGTCTCTCTCCTTCCTGTTATCCATTTTCATTTTGCTCTTTATGATTCAGTTTTCTCATGCTTGAGAATCCATGTGATATGGATTGAGAATGTTTGATCATGTCACTTAACATTATGGTCTCCAGGTGCATCCATTTTCCTACAGATAACTCAAATTGATCCTCCTTAATGGCTGACAGTTCTTGTGTGTAAAAACATTTTCTCTATCCATTTATATGTTGGTGGACATATAGGCTGCTTCTGCATGGATTGCTATGATGTGACAGCTGTAATTCTTTCTAGCAGGCACTTAGGTGGGGATAACTGGGTTGAATGGAATTTCTAGTTTCAGTTTTTTTGAGGAATCTCTACTCTGATTTCCATACTGGTTGTACCAGTTTGCATTAACAGTCCTTCTCACTGGGGCAGGTCCTGAATGACAGGCAGGTATCCACACACCACAGTGCTTTGCCTGATTTTTGGGCACATTAATATTCATCAGGAGAACTCCCACACTTTGGATTAATTTCACCAGAGGGAGCCTTGACTGTGGTTCCTTGCCTGCTTTTCATTGCTGGGACAAAATAACCTGAAAAAAAATCAATCAAAAAAGAGAGGAAAGTTACATTTTGGCTCATGGCTTCAAAGTTTTAGCCAATGGTTGCTTGGCTCTTTGACTTTGGCATGGCGGTGAGGGGAGAGTAGGGAGCAAAGCTGCTGACTTTGTGGTGGAGACCTAGGTGGAGCCCACAGTCCCCTTCAAGGCTATGCACCCATGGGCCTAGCTTCATTTTAGATGGTCTCATATTCAAAAAGCCCTTTCAAAAGCATAAAGTTGAAGATCGAACCTTTAATACATGGGCCTCTAGGGAACCATTTCAGAGCTAAATTCTATCAGGTTTTATCAGGAGGCCCTAGACTTTTTTTTGGTGCTATTTGGGAGCTATTAGTGGGGGAGAATTTTAGGTTCTCTGGAGGATTCCCATTCTTCTGGTGATCAATTCAGGTCAGTGAAATTGACTTTCAGTGATGTGAGGCATAGGAGCCAAGTGGTGACCTTCCTTTGTGATCTTATGTCAACATGGGTCTGTAACTCACATATGATCAACAAGGTGGTACTGAAAAAGGAACATATTTTAAGCAACAGCTGACTGCAGGTGTTCACATCTTTAGCATTAAATAATGGTGTTTCATGTGTCACACCACAGGTAAATATAATTTTCTTGGAAAGCATGGAATGGAAAACAGTCATTCACAAAACTGTGTTTCCTGTTTCCAAGAAAAATTATCTGTTTATAAAAGGAGCTCAGGGGGACTTTAATGTGATTCAGAATCTGAATAGTACATGTGGTGGTGTCTTAAGAAACTGGTCTAGGATATTTGTATAAAAAGTTTCCACAGAAGTTTATTGGTTTCTTTAGAAAGCAGTAGATTTTTCAAGAAAAAACATTTCTGCTTTCTTCCAGTGGGTGAACTTAGATATATTTGATCAAATAGAGATTTGTGTACCCAGTAGTGAAGGAGACCCTGCATATCCTTGTCTTTCTTGATTCTGCCAACTGTCTTAATCTTGAAGGAAGCTCTTTAGACACTTTGACCTTGTCTAGTTTACATTCTTTCTCCAGTTTCAGCTTGTTGGCAAGAGTAATGATTTGGAAATGTTCTTCCATTTGTCTGGGCTTAGCAGCTGGATAAATACTGATGGATTTTTTCCAGTGCTTGTAGAGAGGATGAGGAACTTGGCTTTCAGCCTTTGATTCCTTATGTGCTTTGTAAAAGTCGGAGGATTCAGAAGCAGCAGAAAGAGACCAGGAGGCCTCTCCTTTTCCCCATTGCTTGTGTTTCCAACTCTGAAGGTCTGTTTGACTCATAGTCCTCTGGTTCAACTCATAATTCAACTACTTCTGGATCGGTAGACCCTGGCACCACCATCCATGTCTTTATAAAATACTCCCCTTAGGCATCACCAAGTTAGACTTACTGTGTGGAAAGAGCTCCAATCTTTTTTTTTTTTTTTTTTAAAGCAGAATATATTTTTTGGAGGAAAGATAGCTTCTGTCCAAGAGAGTGACACAAAGGGACCCAAGTGGGTTGCCAAGGAGCTTGTCTTTTCTAGAAATTTTTATAGAGCAAAACCATGCAGTGAGGCAGGTCCAAGGTGGGGAAAAAATGGGACCTCACTAAGTCAGCATGGGGTGGTCAACCAATAAGATTACAAGCACAATTGCTTAGGTAAAATTGATTAAATTAGGATAAAATGAAGAAGCGAATCACAAAACAAGTGGGCATGAATACAGAACAAGGGCTTTTCCTGTAGGGGCTTGGGTTAGTGATTTTTCCTGCCTTTTTCAAGGTGATTGATACCTATTTAGAAGATCAATCCCTGATATCCATCCCTAGGGAAGTATGTGCTGCGTTTGTTTAATGTTTTGAAGAGACCCAGTCTTGAAGAATCTTCATTCGGCTATATTAAAATAGCAAAAAAGGATGGCCTCAGTTCTGAATTAACAGAGTGCTCTTAACATGCTTTCCTTGCATTCTCTTTATCTTGATAGATGCCTAAAAAGCCAAGAGTCCAAATCAAAATACAACATGTTGAAAAAAGCCACCTGTATATTTTTTATTATTCTCTTGCCATAAACTTTTCCCACATCAGAGAGAATATGCAATGGGTCCTCTTTGGACCCTGTGCATATGGGCTAGTTATTGCAAGTTCAATAAGACTTTGTTGTAATATGATTTCACCAGTTGCTTGGCATGGGTCCCTGATGGACAGCTCGGGAAAACTGATAACAGAAGCTGGCAAAAAGGCAGAGGCTTTTAATGTCTTACTCAATTCACTCTTCATAAGAGATATCAGGTGCAAAGGGCCTGGACCAGTTCCCAGTTTTGATGAGAGAAAGGGGAGTCAAAATAGAAAAAGAGTTAAGAGATGCTTTGAAGAATGGGAACTATTTAGATTAGAAGGCATGCCAAATATGGAGGGGCTTGTGGGGGATGCCAAGATGGTGAGATGTCCTTGTTATTCATTTTCAGTTATGGAGATAAAGAGATGTCCCTGAGAATCAAAATTTAAGTATTGTGACTAGTTTCAAAAACACAGAGCCAAGAAAGGTTGACTGTGGAAATAAGAGACAAGTCAGACTAACCACATGTCCATGAAGCAAAAGCAGAACAATGTACAAATCCTTGTCTATCATTTACAGGGGATATAGAACCAATGGGGCTTTCCATAAACTAAATCACATTAGACCAATTGAACTGCCTTATGCGTGTTCAAAGACCAGCAAATGACAGGACAGTACTAGCTGTGTTCATCTTAACTCTTGCAAGTTGGTGCTTTCTCTTGACCTTTGTCTTGGTACCTGAATGGTGAATGAATGTCACATCTATAGGACATTTGTCATCCTCCCCACAGTTGGAAAATGTCCAGATGAGTAGCAACAGCACATGGGGACTAGTTGTGTTTAATGTATCTGTGGGTAACCTGATTAAAAATTGAGAACATAGCTCATCAAATTTTCAGATTTCATGGAGTTTCTGACACTATAAAATATGAAAGAACTCAAATTGGCCTGAACAAATTGGAAAATGACTTGTATAGGATTAAATTAGTTATGGATGAAAATGTCATTAGCAAAAACAAGATGAGGGAAAAACTGCCTTTCTACAGTCACAACTTAAACATTTGATAAAAATCTCAGTTGGAGACACAGAGACCAATGATTGAATTTAGAAAAAGTTGAAGGTATCTGGTAGCTAATGTGTAAACAAATATAGGACTTTTGTGTGAATATTGTAATTTGTAGGCTGTTAGTCTATGTTATCTCAGTGTAACAGAGGGGACATAAAATCTAGCTGGGATTACTGACCCTTTATTCTTTATTTTTTGTTTATTGAAATATTCTAGTCACATTAAAAACTCTTGTGATTTTATTTATTTATTTATTTATTTATTTATTTATTTATTTATTGTCTGTTTGAAACAGGGTCTTGCTATGCAGTTCAGGCTGCTCTTGAGCTCACTTTTGTAGCCCAGGCTGGTCTCGAACTCGCACCGATCCTCTTGCCTCAGCCTCCCAAGTGCTGAGATTACAAGTGTGTGCCACCATGGCTGGCCCAAAACTCTTATGATTTTTAGGAAAATTTGTCATCTAAGTTCAAAAGATCTCTCAGGAAAATATTCTGCATGAGCCATTATGAAGGGCAACCCCCTGCCAGTTACTGAGTACATGTGCAGATGTTGGAGGGAGTCTTAGCTAATTGAGAAATGCCAGCCTGTTTCCTTGATTCTGGTCAGGGTTGTTTCCATAAAGACAGTAAAAGAAAGATGGCGGCTTGAACCAGGCTCTGTTGGAGGGCAGAAAATGCCTGGGTGAGTCTGGGAGTGGTGTTGACTTGGAGGTGTGGAGGAGAGAGGTGATGGAGGTTCTATCTGGGATGATTGGTGGTGGCAGTGGACACTGGTGAGGAATTAGTGTTGTATTTTTTCTGTGAGGGGAACTTGATTTTGATCATGCTGTGTCTGGGGCACCTGGGGCATATGGGGAGCATCCAGGTGGATGTGGTAGCCAGGTAGGTGCACACAGTTCTCTAATCTTTGGTTTCACTTTTGGTGGTTTCAGTTTCTCATGACCAAATGAGATCTAAAAATATTAAGTGGAAAATTCCAGAAGTAAATAATCCGTAACTTTTAAACTGTGACCATTCTGAATAGGTGATGAAATCTTGCATTATCTTTCTCTGTCCTGCCTGGGGTACAACTCGCCCCTTTGTCTAATGTATCTGCACTGTATATGCTATCTAACCGTTAGTCACTTAATAGCCTATCAGTGATCAGGTTGACTATTGTATCACAGTGTTTGTGTTCAAATAACATTTATTTTACTTAGTATTGTTCTGAGACACAAGAGCAGTGCTACTGGAATATTTACTACAGTATGTTGTAATTGTGACTTAGACATAGTTGTTAATCTCCTAGACTGTCTAGTGTAAACTAAACTTTCTCATGGATGTATATGTATAGAAAAACAATAGTATATATAGAATTTGTACTATCCAGTGTTTCAGGGATCCATTTGGTATCTTGGAATGTATACCTGTCAGATAAGTAGGATACTACGATATGTCTAAAGTTTAGCAGAGATTTTTTGTTTTGCTTTGTTTTGATTTTTTGAGAAAGGGTCTTAGTATGTAGTTCAGGCTGGCCTTCAACTCACTGTGATTCTCCTGCCTCAGTCTTCTGAGTGTAGAAATTAGAGGTGTGTGCCACCATGCCTGGTGGGAATTTTTTTTAGGCTAAACAGCAAGTACCAATTAGACTAACAATCATAGTTGTAAGCAATATACTGTAATAAAATTGCCAGTATCAGGGCTGACCAAATAGCTCAGCAGATTAAAATGCCTGAAAGCAGGCTCAGAGGCTGGGGATTCCATCCCTGGTCTTGCTGTGCTGGCCTTACCCTTGGGGAATGCTGAAATGGCAATTGAGACTGGGCGTGGTGGCTTGTGCTGTAATCCCAGCTCTTAGGAGGCTGCAAACAGGTGGATCACTGTGAGCCTGATCGGATAGTGAGACTCTAAATACCCTGTAGACCCTTCCTTAAAAAAAAAAAAAAAAAAAAAGCCAGTGTCACTGCTTTTGTGCTTTGGGGCCACTCTAAATGACAGGCAGACTGCTTAGTTTCTGTTTCCTAAAAGCTGGCATTTGGCCCAGGGTGACTCCATCTAATACAGGTTAGTGAGTTAGCTAAGTACCCCAATAATATGTGAAGGGTGACTAATTTTTTTATTATAAAAACATATCATTTTAATTTAGGGAGAGAAAAACAGAAAGGAAAGTTCATGTGTTTTTGATTAGGAAGGTAGACCTGTGTCTGTTTAGAGAAAGAATCTGGGTATGATGCAGTGGAGATTCTTGGAGTGATAAATGCGGTTTCGGAAGCAGTGCAGCAGGGGCCTGTGCCTCTGAGCAGCTGAAGAACTGACCCACACTGGTCTGGTGAACAGAATTCCATTTTCCTGGGCTCACAGTGTGTTTGGGGGATGGTGCAGCAATCACTTCTGGTGCTGTTCATTTGTGCTGTGAGTGGGATATTTATGGAGGCAGTCAGGCCTCGGGGAAGAGCTCTGACTGGAAATACAGATTTGGAAGGTATCGACGTAGAAGTAGCTTGTAGATTCACATCTGCTGCACTACAAATGATGTTGTTTCATCATTTGTGAGCCTAAACAGAGGCACGAGGCCACTCGAGGTTAATTCTATTGTTAGAGCTGTACTTAGAGCTCATCTGTTCTCACCCTGCTTTAACTCCAAAAGAAACTTTTCTTTTTTCCCCCAAGACAGGGTTTTGCTATGATGTTCAGGCTGGTCTTGGGCTCACTGTGCATCACAGAAATGCACCTGCTCCAGCCTCCTAAACGCTGGAATGTCAGTGATGTGTCACTGTTGCCTTGGGTCTAATTGGAAGATTTTTATCCTGAGAAACATTTAATGCTTGTCTGGCAAGGGGAGGAAAATGCTGCAGTTGGGAGGCAACGGTCTCTACCTCCCCACTTGCCAGTCCCTTCTCCAGCCACAAAGGTCAGTTTCCAGGCCTTCCCGGTCCCCCACCCCCAGCTCCTTCACAGGTCACCAACATCCCTTGTTGAGTACATCTACTGGCCAGGCCTGCAGCTTCTCTCTTGCTGCGCTCGCCTGTGTGATCCCACCTCTGCTAGCCTGAACCTGAGAGCTAGTTATGCCCACTTATCTAGGCTGGAGTTCCACTCTCACCTGGAGTGTTAGGTCACTCCCTGTTGCCCCCGGATGGCTCTGCTGTGCCTCACACTCTGGGTGTCCGGGACTGGGCTCATGTCCCCATAGAGCAGTGCCCGCCTGGCTCTGCGGCATCAGCCTTGTCCTGACTCTGCGAAGCAGAATCCCAGATGGCATCTGTGGCTGCGTCTCCCTCCCTGCAGGTGACCCAGCCTGATCATCTTCATCTTGGAACACCTGTCACTGTCATATCTCCTTTTCCATGCTCTTTGGTTCTCACACTAGTACCTGCATCTTCCCTGGGAGGGGAGTGCCATGTGACCTGTTTTGTGCCACCCCGTGTTACCTCTTGGGTTTCAGATGTCATTGCTGCCAGTCTCTCTCTGGTTCATTCCCATTCAACCCCACCTCAGAGGAGTTCTCTTAGGAGGCCTTCCCGTATACTGAGGATTGGATTATTTGACTGCGTGTGGAAGGACTGGTGGATATTCTTTTATCCCACTCACTGACGTGCATTTTTGGTACTGATTGTCTGGAACACTGGGTACAAAAGGTCTTTGGTACAGTCCACCCTTGTGGGAAGAGGGGCACTGTCATTGCGCTTCATCAGCGACTCTGGTCTGTGTCTGTTCTGATAGGAACTGTAGTAGACTGTTTGTTCACTAAATATTCCCATGTTCTCCCCCGCAGGGAATTATACCTCCCTGCCTGGCCACTCTCAGAGCGGCCATGGGTGGCTGGTGAATGAAATGATGCCCAGGCAACATGTATCACCCTGGGCAGATGCATTCCGAGCCAGGTGGTATGTGATATGCCTTTCTTGCTGCCAGGAGATTGGCTATTGAGATAGGCAGTGAGGTACCAGGGTAAGGGGGCAGGCTCCACAAGTGGTTTACTGATGCAGACCACTACAAAGTGGCTCTGGCAGGATTTAAAATCAATCAGTTAGCTCTCTGTGTTTACCTAGCAGTCTGTCCGAGGCCTAGGCACTTGCTCAGGAGCAGTGGCTGGCGTGCAGGAAGTGCAGCTCCCCACGCCGGTGATCACAGGAGAGACCTGTGTTGGTCTATGACTCTGTGACACCTCGGAGGGCAAGATAAAGTCCCAGCTGGGAACACCTGGCTCTCACTGCAGTTTTATGATAAGACCTCAGCTGCAGCCATTTGGCTGCTGCCCTAAATGTCAAGAGAATTAGAGATGGGCCAGTTCTCTTAATTGGCAAATTTTACTGCCTGGAGAAGTCTTTGATCCAAGTTTCCCAAAGTCCTGCTCAGTTTTCTGCCTTCACCTGCGCTATCCCTGTTCCTTGTCTGAGTTCCAGCAAATGCTGGATTTCAGAAAAGTCTTTGTCTTACATCCTGTAGAGGGTTTTGACCTTCCTGGATTCCTCAAAACATGTTACTTGTCTCTTTTGCTTAAGCCTTTACTGTAACTCATCTTTATAGATTGGAGGCTAGGCCAAGTTCCCAGTAGTTCACAGTGGACATGTAGTTGACAGAATGAAATAAAATCCACTGGCAGGGGAAATTTGGGGACATTTGTTCCACAGCATAATGGAGTCCATCCTGACTGATATATACCTAAAGGAATTTAACAGTGTTTTCTACCTTCTAGATTACTGAATTCAGCACAAAAACTTATTAACCTGGTTAGGAATGCACAGCACTACCTAGTTTCGTCTAATATTCTAGTTTCTCTTTCTGATGAATTTCCACGTGAGTGTTTCTACTCTTAAGATGGATTGCCTCATATCTAAGGCACTTACATTTTATAAAATGTCAGTATTATGAAGGTCAGCTGAAATAATTTCCAAGATCTCAGACAGTTGAACTGTTATATATATATATATTCTTAAATATATATATATATATATATATATATATATATATATATATTCTTTTTTTTGTGCTAAGAATCTAACTCAAGACCTCATACTTGCCTGTCAGGTGCCATGCTGCTGAACTATACCCTTGGCCCTTATATATTCCAAGTACCAAAGAACCAAGCCATTTTTAGTCTAGAGGTACCAATCCAGAGACTAGTTAATTAATTAATTAATTAATTGGTGCCAGGAGTTGTATTCAGAACGCTGCTCCTACCAGGCAGGTGCCGTACTACTGAGCTGTATCCTCAGCTCTGACCATTTAGTTTTAATCCTACAGATTTAGCATACTCACTTAAATTCTTTTCCCTTGAGCTGGTTAAAGGCTGCCAGTTAGGAGAGGGGAATTGTATGCTCTAGTAGAGACAGTTTTATTGAAGACTGGGCAATAAGAAATTATACAAAAAGAAGGGACATGGAACTCAAGAAGTGGGCTTAAAAGTTCATACAGCTCCCAGCATAGTGAACCTTTTGGGGTCCCACTGCCCAGTCTGGGACAGCAGCAAGCCCAGGAGCAATAGGCCAGTTGGTGTGAAACTTTCAAAATTATGAGCTAAAATAAGCCTTTCATCTTCGTAAGTTGATTATTTCAGATATTTCTTATAGCAACAGAAAGCTAACACACATAGCGATTCATCAAGTTAGTAAACAGACATTTGTTGTTGACTGCAGTAGACATTGCTGATTACTGGGACCACACAGAGACACCAACTGTGTGTGTCCTCTGTGAACTCCCGGGTAGAGAGGCAAGGGTAACCTAGTAAGTGGCTTGTGTTTCATTGGAGATGGATATATGGTGGGATGGACATGGAAAAGAAAGAATCAAGTTCATGGTGAAAGAGGTTGGTGGGATTTCGGAGAAATCCCCTGGAATAGCAGTGGGTTTGGTGAGTCTGGGTGGATAGTTGCATGGGTAACCAAAGTGGTTAGGGATTGGCATTGGGGGCAGGGAGGATCTAGGCAGAGATCAGACGAGTGCCAAGGAGGGAAAGCATGGGCATATTTGTGTCGAGAGGGGATGCGCAGGTTCTGGTGGGCTGGTGAGGCTGGACTGGCCACCTCCCCCCAGTGTCCTAGTACATGATGTAGTTCAAGTCTTTTACAAACTTTTATCTGTCCTTGCTTTTAGGTTTTATCAGAAGTCTAATTTCTTTTTCTTTTCTTTTTTCCTTTTCTTTATTTTTGAGACACGGTCTCACTCTATAGTTCAGGATGGCCTTGAATTCACTCTGTAGTTTGAACTAGTCTGGAACTTGCAGTGATCTTCCTGCCTCAGCCTCCAATGTGCTGGGATAACTAGTATATGTCACCATGTCCAGCTTTAAAAAAAAAAAAATATATATATATATATATACATATATATATATGTATATATATATATATATATTATGGCCAGCACAGCCTATCCTGGGGGTGGGGCTGGCACAGCATATGATGCTGGGGAATCGAACCATGGTCCCTGCAGTTGCCTAAGCTTGCCTAAGCAGGCGCTTTAGACTGCTGAGCTATCTTGCCAGCCCAAGCTCTGTAAGTTCTATTCTGCACCTTTAGAAACAAAATTTTTTAGGTCACTCTTTGGCCTCAGTCCTTTAAAGAATAGTTTTGTCTTTGGGAGGAGGCCAATAAGTAGCATTTGTAACTACACTGAAATAGCATTGTTCTGTTTAAGTTACAAGATCTTAGTACCATTGAGAGAAAATTAGAACTCTGTCATATCAGTGATTTTCCTTACACAAATTGTGAAGTCTGAGCCTGGTGGCTCACACCTGTAATCCCAGCACTGGGGAGGCTGAGAATGGGAAGATCACTAGGAGTCTGAGCTGCGTAGTGAGGCCCTGTACTAAATACATAAAGAAAAAAAATTGTGCAGTTTCGCTCAAGTGATACATTCTCAGGAACATTTCCTAACACCAATACAGAAGAGCTCTGTTTTGTATTGGCCATTGTGGTAAAGAGCATTGAGTTGAGCTCTTTTAAATTCTTGTAGAAATTACGGTAGCATAGAACGGACAGCTGTGCCCTTCTCTTTTGCTTGTTTTGTATATAGCATGTCAGTGGAATACTCAACTCTATTCATTTGAAAATATATTTAAAGATTTTTAGAAAATATATCATTGAAATATAGTGAAGACAAGAGAAAGGACAGAGATAGCCCATTATGAGGAAATTCCAAGTGAAAATAAATGCAGATTTTTACAGGTGTGTGCCAACATGCCTTGTTCTGGGGTCAGCACAGCATGTGGTATTGGGGATTGAACTCGAGACCTTGCACTTGCCAGGGAGGTGCTTGTGCCACTGAGCTATCTTCCCAGCCCTAAATGCAGATTTTTGTAAAAAAAAAACAAACCCTGATACATCAAAAATTTTTATGTCATTTTTTCAAAACTGAGTGGCTTGTCTTCTCTGCAGAGCAAGGTGCAAATAAAAAACAATTTTTTTTCTCCTGTTATCCTGTTGTCTAGTTTCCGAGAGGTTCCACATTTGTGTATATTTTCATTGATGCACATTCATATTAGAATAAAATTTGACTTTAGCCAATGCAAATTTCTTAATGTTTAGAAAGATAGTGGCTTCATGTATTAATTAAATGAGCATTATGTGCTTATTGTTTGAAGATATATTAACTAAAATGTGTATTACTAGATACCAGAGTGCCTCTAAAACCATGGGAAGAAAATGGATATGACTTGATAAAATCTCTGAAACACACTTTGAAAAAATCTGAAAGGTTGCAAGAAGATCCCACTATGTAGCATTAGAGAGAAAATGGCCCCTCCACAAAAGTCAACAGATTTCAGAAGGTGATTTTTTCTCAGCATTTGGCAGTTTGCTTTCCAAGAGCTCTTGGTTGGGGGCTTGGAAGAAGCTACTTGAACACAGCGAAGGTGACAGGCGCAGCGACGCTGCCACAGGATGGAGGGGATGGGATTGGCACAGGCCCCCCACGTTGCCCTGCCCTGGGTCGTGGCTTTTCTTCTGCAGAGCGCTCATGTGCAGCAGGCCTGGTCATGCATGACATCCCCACCTCGCTTCCTAATGAGCTGCCCAAAAACCATGACCAGACCAGGTGGCAGAGTCGTGTCCAGCCTTGGCAGCCAGCGGGTGCCCCTGGGCGCTGGCATGCATGTTGCTGGAGATTTCGCAGGAGGGAGCGGTGAGATTCTTTCATTCACTCTTTTGCAGCCATCCCTCTTGAATTCTGTGTATTTCTAGTGGAAATCTTCTGCTGGCTCCAGTTTAATTTTTCTCTCAGAGCCTTAGCTCAAACATTCTCTTTTTACACTTGTACTACCGGGTAACCATTCAATCTAGTTTATTGAGTGCATATTCAGCTACTTGGGGTAAAAGAGAGAAATGAATCTGTGCTACTCCTGCCTGGTATAGCTTCTGGCCCATAAAGCAGTTGTAGTGAAACTGAGGAGACAAGCTGTGTAAATGTAAAGCGATTTGTGAACAAGGTGTCAACCTGTGCAGCGCATTCAGCACCCAGGCTGTCTACCCAAGCACGGCATAGAGGCGATCATTTGTGGATAAAGTAAGGGAGCAGAGCAAAGGCAGAAGTCTCAAGGTCACTTCCACCTCTCCGGACCGCAGGATTTATTCTCTAAGCTCCACCAGTCTAGAACCTCGGTGGCCTCTTTTATGCAGCAGGTGCTTGGGAACTAGAAAGCCAACTATTGGGCCCAAGCTCTTGGGAAGGAAGAAGAAATTTAGGAATTTGGAAAAACGCAAAACCCAACAAACATAGTGACCAACCCCTTTTCTACTGTGTTCATTCTTCTATGCTGTTCATAGCTGTGCTCACAGAGACAGCTTCTTTACCTTTCCTCTGTGCAGGAATCTGGTTGTATATAAAATCAAACCCGCTCAACAGTTGAGGAAGATGGAAAATGATGGGTCTGTATTCTGGAACATTGTCGTACAATTCAAACAACAGTACAGCTACCAGCTTGTAATTTTTAGGGACTTCAAACAAGGCTTTCTCTTGAAGCCGAATCAGAAACAACTTCTTATGTTCCTTTGGGCTTTGTAGTATGTGCAGGAATGTATGGATATCAAGGAGGCTCAGATTTTGGCCTCTACCAGTTACCAGCACAGTCATGGATAACTCAGTCTCACAGTACTCCATCCAGGCAATTCTGCATCTCTGTTATTAAGCATTTTAGCCCTTGAGCTTCAACCTTTCCTGGGTTAAGTTCACTAACTGGTAGTTTGAAAGAGACTGTTCCTAGCTGTAGTAGTAACACATGGGGAAGAGGTGCAGTCAGAACTGCTTCTCTAGTCTTCCTCTTTCCATTTACATCAAATTCCTCCCTCATGTGCTGAAATCTGGCTGGAACAGAGCTTTCCTTTTCACTGAGGGCTCTCCTGTACCAAAGTGTGGTTGGCCAGAGGGTACAGGCTGGTGGTGCGCTCCATCCAGGGCTTGGCCTGTGGATGCACTTGTTGTGGGACTCGTTGGCTCCCCACAACCAGCCTGTCTCCTCTCAGTACCACAGGCATGCAGGTGAGCTCTGGCCCTGGAAGCGAGCAGCAAGTGGAAGGCAGGGGAGGCTTTCCCCAATCAGACTGTGGTTATCTGTGTCCTCTGCAGTAGCTGCTGCCCGACATTAGCAATAAAAGGGCCGGTCTCTGGGAAGGCTTTGATTGCAGTTCTTTATGTACACCCCTATCTTCCCCTCTAGATTTGGGGACCCCAATAACAGAGGCTAAACTGCACATTACAGAACATCTAGTGCAACATTTGCTGAATAATTCAGTGAATGAATCTTGTCTTTAATTCAGTTTCCTTCAGCTTATATGGTAGATTTAGTCCCAAATTACTCAGCTGTTCCCCAAAATGAAATCCACCCTCAAAGCATGAATATTTACCACAATCGAGAAGAGTCAAAAATGCATATCTCAGACACTGGGTGCAATATTAGAAGAGAATTTTCACAGCATTTTTGGCAGTCTTAAGATCACAGAATATGTACATAGCATCCCAAAGTGTCTATATAGAAAGTGAGGACATACTTTAAATGTGTGTATTGTGGCATTTTTGTTAATTATTTTATGGTAAGCCATATTCTATGTGCATCATAAACTAAATGCCTATAATGATAATAGCTGCCAGAAATATTGCACCGTATTTTATATTTCACCAGTGATGTATTTAGAGTTAGCCAAGATCCATAGAATGCTACTTTCACCACTAAAACACTGCATATTGTTCAAAGTGAGAATGTAATAACTATCAACAGATGATATCCATCTTCTGCTGCCCTTGGAAGGATCTGTATTAGTCAGTGCTTAAGGCTTCTATATTACACAGAGAAGCAGAGAGCAATTATAGCACATAGATCCAGCCACAGGGAGGTGCAGGGTCTGAGCAGTGACCCTATAGGTTGTTTCCTGTAAATGGTCATGTAACTAAACTCTTAAAAATTAATGATGTTGGCTACCTCAAAGGTGGAAAAACATTTTGAACAAATGAAGGCACATGCAGCCCCGTATGTGTGTTTGTGACTGTGGGGCAGCTGGGGAGTGGGTTGGTGAACATAAGAACCACACACTTTACTTAGAAGTGGACTGTGCCCTTCAGGCCTTACCGTGGGTAGAGGACACAGGCCCTCTGTGCGCCTGCATGTGGAGGGCCCTCGCTAGACCTTGCTAGGTCAAGGTACATGGTGATGG
This sequence comes from Capromys pilorides, assembly GCA_004027915.1. NCBI lineage: Eukaryota > Metazoa > Chordata > Mammalia > Rodentia > Capromyidae > Capromys > Capromys pilorides. The sequence goes on from PVKN010004147.1 coordinate 28,071, forward strand.
CAACTTAAAATTCTGGGTGCTATTTTTGAGCAGGCACTCCTGTCAACCTTAGTTTTCTTAGCTTTAAAATCCAATCCTCCCGTAGGTGTGTTAAGCGCTGTAGACCAAAGCAATACCAAATAAATCACAGAAATGAGAGCCTACAAAGGCACTGCTTTGCCTGCATTTTATATTGTATTTTAAAACATCTCAAGGTGGGGTACTACTTCTTCTGCATCTCCTTAATTCCTTTCTCAGCTGCGGTTCAGTTGTTCCCACCACCAAGCAGAAAAACCAGTAATCTGCCCAAGTTAGCACATCTGATGAGGGGACTGGGGACAGTTTCATAGAAGCAGGCTTGGAGATACCTTGAAAAAAGGTTGGGTATCTAGATTTGGAGACAAAACAAGAGAACATCCTAAGGGGGGCATTTACTAACCAATCCACATTTTAGACCGAGGAGTGACAGGAATATAGATGTTCTGATGTTTTTATAAAGACTGTCAGGACTTAATGAAGTTCCTCCTGGGACAAGAGCCACATGTGCTTGTTAAGCTGGGATCAATTTCTACACCCATGGCCTGCCTCAGGGAGCAAACTGGAATCAACAGTGCCACCAAGTGGCAGCAGGCTGTAAGACACCTGAAGCGCGAAGACCGCATCTTCTTACTGCGTTTTGTCCAAGCGTCCATCTCTGTTCCTACTTTCTTTAAAAATGAGAGCGAATATGTTTTTCTTGGATGACTATAGAGAGAAGGAACTGGGGTACGGACCTTCTTCTGGATGTCGTAGAGTTTGGATAGGTGATCGTTGTTTTCTTGAGCAATCAAATCTTGGAAGTTCTTCCCAAGTGAGCGTGTCAGGGGTCAGACAGCTCTGATACTGTATCCGGGTCATTCATAAAAACTGAAGGATAAGCACTGTAGGTGTTGGCGTTTGAGAAGCTCGTAGGTATGTTAACCAGAAATGAAAGTCCAGGATGATAAGTACCATAGACTCTCGCAAATAGTGTAGATGCGGAAGGGGTCTCGGAAGGCAAGGAAGCTACTCACATGATTGCAATCTGATTTTTCTTCATTCTTTTCTTGTAGTCTTAATTTTTCTTATAAAATGTTCATTGTGGTTTGAATGGTTTATTATTTTAAGAATAATAGTTTAGTTGCTATTAAATACTGTGTAAATAACACAAAATGTTAAAATTTGAAGGGTACACAAAAATTGGCTTCGACCTTGACTATTCTTCTATCACTATGGAAAGAGTGCACTTTGTGCTTTTTGCTGTGGTTGATCTAATTTTAGATGAGAATGTGAGATCACATACAGCTGGGATTATGGAATTCTTCATTCCTTTTTTTTATCTCATGGAATAAGATTCTCTTCTTTCTATATCCTCTACGCTTTTTCTCCATAAACCCTGGCTGTCAGGATAGGACTGATGTTGGGAATCAGGGTGCTGCGCTGATGTTCCGGGGCCCTGGTCCCAGCCCTGACTCTGCAAGATTTATTTATTTATTTAATTATTTTTTCTCATTTATGTATTTGGTACAGGGTTACACTATGCATCTTGGACTCATAGTGATCCTCTTGTTTTCAGCCTGTGCTACCATGCCTGCACTCGGTCACTGGCTCATTGTGCCTTGGGTTGGGGAGGAGGGGTGCTGGCATGACATGCGGGACCAGGGTTCTTGTGCCTGCTAAAGCAGGCGCTGAGTCCACTGAGCTATCTCATCGGCCCTGCAAGATTCATTTGACTAGATGCTTTGGCCGCTGGTAGCAAGCTTTCCTATGAGCTGAGCAACTTTCTTGTGGTTGAGAGTGGTGGGAAACCTATAGCTTAGGCTGTGGAAAGGGTTATGTGTGCTTTTGTGCCTAATTCCTTTCCTGGCAATGTTAACTCCAGTGGGAAGGGGTTTCCTTCTACTGCATAGGTATGTGGTGGTGGGGACCAGGACTAGGGTTTCTGAATGAGATGGATGAGGACAGAGACCAAATGACAGAACCTATGTGAAATGAGACAATCAGGAAGGAACAAATATAGTATGATTCCTTCTTTATGAGGTGTTATTTTTAGTAACAAAAGTAACTTAAAGCTTATTTTACTGTTTAACAGCTCTGGAAATCAGTGAGCAAAAAAGCTTATATTTTTCTTCTTTTTCCATTTTATTTTTTAAATGTGATTCTTTTTAGCAGTGCTCAGGAGTAAGACAGACACCAACAACTTGTCTTAATTCTGTGGTTTGTATTATCATGTAGATCATTTTTGGACTGGGGGGGACATACATATTTTTGTCTTGGTAAAATATAGATAATACAAAAGTTTTCATTTTAACCATTTTTCAATGTTCAGTCAGTGGCATTAAGTATATCCACATTGTTGTGCAATTCTTATCATCCTCCCATATGAAAACAGTTCATCTCCCCCAGCAGAAACTCATTAAACACTAGTTTCCCTAAGTCTCAAATATATGCAATAAAATTTGTATAAAATGAAACACTACTTCCCCATTCCCCATTCTGCAGTACCTGGCAGCCTCAGTTTTCCTCTGAGTCTGAGTTTGACTACTCTGGGTGACCCGGATACACAGCGTTTGTTCTTTTGCAACTGGCTTGTTTCACTGAACATTACACTTTCCAGACTCTCAATGTGCTGCTGTGTTGTAGCACGTGTTGGATTTCCTTTCTTCTGCAGGGTGATGCTCATCCATGATATTCATTAAGGGTGATACACTGCATTCACCTGTCAGGGTGCCTGGCTGCTCTGACATTTTAGTTGTTGTGTGAAATGCTGTCCTGCATGTGAGAATGCAAATATCTACTTCAGTTCCTACTTTCCTGTTTAGGGAGATTTAGCCAGTGATGAGATTCTGGGTCTTATGGTTGTGTATAAGAGTACCACTTTTATCACATCTTTTTTTAAATGAGCAGAATATATTTATTGAGGGAAAGAAAGCTCCTATCCAAGAGAGGGACAGGAGGGGTGCCCGAGCAGGTCGTCCTCCTTTTGTTACATCTTTGCCAACACTTAATGTTGTTATTGTTTTCAATTTAATAGTTGTGAAGCCATTGCTTGCAGTTGTGATTTGCATTTCCCTGATGATTAGCGATTTCTGAGCTCCTTTCATGTGTGTAGTGGCTGTTTGTAGCTCTTCTTGGAGAAATGTCTGTACAAATCTATTGCTCATTTTTAAAATGGTTTGTTATTTTGCTGTTGTAGGAGTTCTTTGCTTTCTGGAAGCCCTCATCAGATACGCAATTTGCAGATATTTTTGGAGGGTCGCTGATTTTCAGGGAACTGATGAATTTGGTAGCCGGTGCTACAGGTTGACTCCTGCCAGACTGACTGGGACTGAGGCTTGTGGCACAAAGGCTTGAGAAGCTAAAAGTGTCTTGGACAGAGACGAGGACAGAAGCCTGCACTCTTAGGCAGTTGCTTCCTGCTTCTGGAATGACTGGGTCAGCAAGGACTTCCCTGCTCCAGCCATGTGAGTGCAGCATCTTTAGCTGTAGCCCTATCCACCATGGCTTGGCTGCCTGAGATCTGAGTCACGACGCGGTGACGGCTCTTCTTAGGTTTTGTTCAGCTGAGGTACAGAAGTGGCAAGTTCAGCTCGCCGTTTGTAGCTCTTTTCGCTACCAGCCCTGATGCATCCTGATCAGTTGTAAAGAGCTGAGGAGATGAATGAGTGTTAAGGGACTTTTCCCCTTAGTGTTTATGTGGATGCACTTGGTCCTTCCCAGCTGTGGGCCCTGAGGCTCTGTATTCATCCAAGCAAATATTCAGGAAGAAAAATCATCTTTGTCCAGGTATTTACAAGTTGTTACTATTTCCTAAGTAGTGCAGTAGTTATTTATACAGTTTTTATAATATATGAGGCATTATATGCAATCCAGAGATGATTAGAGTATATAGAAGGATGTGCATAAATTATTAGCAAATAATGAACAGTTTTATATGTGGCTCTTAGCTTCTGAGGATTTTCATACCCACTGGGGTCCTGGAAATGATCCCTGAGGAACTGAGCGGTAGTTGTATTAGATGCTGTGTCCCCTTCATTGATTTATAGTAAAACATGTTGTCATATTTCAACAACTTAGTTTGCCATTCTCATTTCAGAACAGGGAAACATTTTTTCTGTCCTACTTTCTTCTTTATTTTTGTTTTTTAGTGGTCCTAAAACAAGTTAAATGAATACCAGAGAGAGAGATCACTAGAGACAAATCAGTCATCTCTTGTCCAATGAAATCCTCAATAAAAAGGACCATAGTAGTTCCTGGGAGTCCATGGAAGCCAGTGGTGAGATTTTCTAAACAGAGTTAGGGGTGCCTGGGATAAGCAAACCAATAAGCACAAGCAGATCTGATTAAAATGGTAAGTGCTTATGCTAACGGTGAGGACTGGACTGGTTCTCAGGCCTAGGATGGAGAGGAATCTTGTAAGAGTGGAGACTTGGAACAGAATTTGGAAAGAGGGGAGTAACATGCTTTCACCTGGAAATATAATAACAGCTGTAATGGGCGTTTTATAGCATCTGTACCTCTTTCCCTCTGGGCTGTGTGTTAAGAGGATGCCTAGAAATCCATTGATATGAAGAGTGTCTTTTGGATTTGGGGAAGGAAGACAGGAAGATTCTTGGGTGCAGGAAAGGGAGTTTTTTTTCCCAGAGCTGGGGAACCACAGCTTTTAGAGAGGTCGCAGCAGGCCTGTGAACTCTGTGGTGAACAGCTAAGCGGCTGCCTGTCTCCACTCACAGAGTCTGTGACTAGAGAGTACCTGGCTGGTGATCCCCACGCCACCTGGGGAAGTTGGCCTGGGGCCATCTTGGCAACCTGTCCTCCTCCCTGGTGTCCTGCATGGCAGCTGACAGCTCTGTGGCTTGTCTGGCCTCTAAACAGCACACTGTTTTGCTGACCTATCACCTGCTTCAAAGGATTTTGTCAGTGGTCTCCCTATAAAAGTAGAACCTTAGGTGTGGTGGTTGCATAGTAGACCCCCAAAGACACCTGTGCAGAACCTCAGAATATAGTTATGTTTGGAAGAACACAAGTCTTTGCACACTGAGGTAAAGAGCTTGTGGTGTAGGAATGTTGGGTCAGGGTGGGCCCTAACTCTAGTTTCAGTGCCTGGAGACACAACAGGAAAAGACACGAAAGGGAGGGGCATTGGAGCCCAAGGCAGAGCTCACAGTCACTCATCACTAGTCAAGGAACGCAAGGGTCTCCAGCATGCACTGCACCACATGCTGGGAGAGGCAGGGAGCTGAGTGTCTCTGGAGCTTCCTGGGAGGCTCAGTGTCTTTGATGTCTTGATTTTGGATTTCTGACTCTAGAACCATGAGGGAATGAACATCTGTTGTCTTAAGACTCTGAGTGTAGGGCAGTTTTTTCGGGCAGACCTGTAGCCAGCACACTGTACCCAGTGTGCTGGGTGTGGTAGGCAGACGGCTATGCAATACGGAGATGGATACCGGGCTTGGGACCAGGAGATGCCTGGAGGTGCCGAGCTCACTCTGTTGGTAGGATCACCTGCAGAACTTCAACACGCTATAGGTTCTGGGGGTCTGACTCCAAAATAGGTGCATCAGACTGGTGGGGGGCTGACAAAGGGATCCCTGTTTTCTGAGCCATAGGTGATTTTACTGTGCAGCCTGTGTTCACAGATCTCTTTCTGCAGTCCCACTTCACAGACAGAGATGCCAAGACTCAGCAGAATGGCTGTGAGGCTCACAGGGAAAATTTTTAAATCTTCTTTTTTTTTTTTTTTTTTTTGAGAACAGGGAAGGAAAAAAACAGTTCATTCAAGGAGACAAAAGGAATGTCTTTGTAAATTAAAATTGCAGAGGTGAAACAAGGGGAAAGAACATTTTATTTCATCTTTGAAATTTGTTAGTGAAGTGATTAGAAATATTTCTAATATTTTTCAATGACCTTTCTATGACTCTATTTATTTATTTATTTATTTAGGAAAAGTCTACAGGGTGTTCAGGGTCTCACTACTAGATTGGACTCATAGTGATCTGCCTGTTTACAGCCTCCCAAGAGCTAGGATTATAGGCGCGTGCCACCATGCCCAGTCTCAATTGCCTTCGCAGCATGCCATGGGGGCAGGGCTGGCACCGCAGCCCGGGGATCCAACCCCTGGCCTCTGCACCTGCTTGCAGGCACTTTAATGCGCTAAGCTATTTGGCTGGCCCTCTGACTCTGTTTTTAAAACAAATATTTTTTGATGTGTACCCAAAGAGAAATGTTTTCCTCTTTAGACACATATGCCAGTTTAAAATTTTAAAGATTTTTATTATCACCTCAGTGGAGGTGTTCAGTTTTCTTATTCCCTCAAGAAATCTGAATATAATGTAAATTTCTGTATGGTAAAGGAGATAAATATTGCATTTGAAGTCTTGTTATGGGTGACTGTT
>PVKN010004148.1:0-34473 GCA_004027915.1 Capromys pilorides
ATTTAGTGAAAATTATAGCACATTTCCAAGAAAAATGAAACTTTTGCACAAGAAATATGAATAAAATAATACCAAGATACACAAAAACTAAGTTGTCCAAAACTAATTATAAAGAAAAACTCACTAAAGCATATATATAGAAAAAATATTAGTTATGGAAGAACAAAATTAAATAGCATCTTATTCCACATTAGACAAAAAAAAGCAAGTGGGTAAGAAACTAGACTTATTTATTCAAAGGACTGAAAAAAAAATACCTGTCCTCACTGAATTTTATACTTAGCAAATATACCTTTGAAAACTAAAAGTAAATATTTTCCAGTTATACAAACTCAAAATATTCTAATACCTCCAGATGTAGCATATGGAAAATAGCAAAGACTATAATCCAGAAGGCAAGAGAAGTTGCTGTATGGTCTGAATAAAGAATAAAGAGCTCTCAAAATGGTAGTTATGCAGGAGTATGTAAAATATAATCATATTAGATGAGCCCATTTAAAATGTTCTTGAAAATTTCCAAAAAACAGTATCAATCTTAGGTTATATACATATTTGTGTGTGTGTGTGTGTGTGTGTGTAAAAGACAAGGAAGAACTAACACAAAGTCAATGGAAAATGGAAATAACACTTTTCAAAGTTTCTAATACTAGAAGAAAATATCAGACCATGCCTTATAAGTAGATTGTAAGTCAAAGAAATAGTGTAAATCATAAAATAAAAATTAAAATTAAACTATATTCTGAAAATTAATTAAATATTAATTCAAAATTAAATAGAATATTTCAAAATAATATTCAAAAATTAAAATTAAATTATGAGTCCAGCTAAGAGGCCAGAGTGTTGTGTATCATGTAAAAACCTGTGATCAATTCAGAGTATTCACACAGTATTTGAATAGATTAATATGTACAAAAAAAATCAACTAAGAAAAAGTTTTCATGGTAATAAAGAATTAAGAATAAAACATAACAAAAATACTGTAATGGCAAATATATGACCAGCATTTCTAACAGTTTGGGGACAGGAGAGCACATCAAGTTCTAATATGTGGTAGATGAGGACAATGACCATGATGCATACTGGTGGCCAGGTGTCACTTGTAGGACTAAGCTACTGCTATTTCCTTGATATCCACCCTGCAGAACCAGACAGAATTATGACCCATTGGGTGCAGGAGAAGTCCATTTGTAGCGTGTGCTGATGGAAATATTTTGCTGCTGTAGTCAAAAGAATAATTGAAAGACTGCTGTTGTATATCTCCTTTTCTCCTGTGTTTAATTGTATACCCTATTTGATGGGTTCTTTCTGTTCTCCTTCAAAGAGTTGTGGTCATTTTGATCCCTTTAGAATATCTTTTTGTAGTCTATGTAGGATTATGTCATCATGAAATTCTTTAGTTGGTCTTTGCCATGAAAGTATTTCATTTCTCCATTAAACTGGAAAGAGGGTTTTGTAGGATGTATCAGTCTGGGTTGGAATTTGTTTTCTTGCAAGACTTGTAGTACTTTGCTCCATGCTCTTCTTGACTTGATGGTTTGTGAAGAGAAATCTGCTGATATTCTGGTGGGTTTTCCTTTAAATGTGATCTGTTTCTTTTCTCTAGCAGTTTTTAGTATACTGCTCTTGTGCTGAATTTCTGGGATCTTGATTATTATATCTGGGTGTGGTTTTAATTGGGTTGATGTTATTTGGAATTCTGTATGCTTCAGTTACCTGAATGTAAAATTGTTTTCCCATATTTGGGAAGTTTACTACTTTTACTTCTGCCCATATTCTTTTTATGTCATTTGTATTGACTCCTTCTTTCTCATTGATGCCTATTAGTCTTACATTGTTCATCTTTGCATCATTTTACAGATGTTGAATTATTTTTTCCTGCATTCTAGTTGTTTTCAAGAGAACTTTTTTATCTTTTCACTAGCTGCAGTGGTGTCTTCAAGGTCTGAAAGTCTATTTTCACTTTCATTCAAATGGTTTTGCCAGTTTGTGATTGAGGTTTTAATTTCCTCTATATCACTTTGAATCTGCTTCATGCATTCTATTTCTTTCCTATATTGCTCATTCAAGGATTCTATCATTTTTCTATTCTCTTCTTTTTTTATATATCAGTATCTTCTTTAGAAGTACTTTATAGGGGCTGGGGAGATAGCTCCATGGCACAAGTGCCTGCCTGGCAAGTGCAAGGTCATGAGTTTGAAACCCGGTTCCGCAAAAAAAAAAAAAAAAAAAGTATTTTATAATTCTTTCATTATGGCTATCACTTCTTTTTCACTTTAGAAATTATTTCTGATCTGATTTTCTCTATACCTTTCTGCACTAGTTTCTTTACTTTAGACACTATTATTTCAGATGTGTGATTTCCAATTTCTTCTATGATATTGTCTCCTGCATTTGTTCTGGATGGGCTCGTGGCCTGAGACTGCATTTTGTTCCTTCTCTTTGTCATTTTGTATAGGACTGTCTTTTGATCTATGGTGTAAAGCTTTGGTATAGTTATTACCTTAGCACCAGTTCTGGCTCTACCAAGTTGAAATTTGTTCAGGTGGGTGAGGCTTGGGTCTGGTTTCTGTGCTCTACTTTTTCCTGCTGCAGCCCTTGGAAGTCAACCTGCTGTGCCATTCTGGCAAGATGCTTTGGTCCTGGATCATTCTGGTGAGTCTTGCCTCTAGCCTCTCTGCAGGGGGTTCTGCCACAAGGTTTCACTCCAGGCCTGTCTGATGGAGGAAGTTCCACACAGACACCTGGCCTGGGCACTGGCTGGAGTGTGGATCTGGAGGGCCCCAGGTGGTCCCACTCACATGGTACTGGGCACTGGCTAGAATAAGGATACAGAGGGCTCTGGGTAGTCTCTGTCTCTGTCTATCTTTGTCTCTGTCTCTGTCTCTGTCTCTGTCTCTGTCTCTCTCTCTCTCTCACACACACACACACACACACACACACACACACACGCTGGACCTGAGCGCTGGCTCAAGTGAGGATCTGGCAGGTTCCGGGCAGTCCCACTCACACACTGGCCCTGGGCACTGGGTGGAATGAGGATCTCTCAGCCCTGTTTACATTCATGCATTCCAAATCTGAATATGCCCTGTTCCTTATATTTGGATCTAGTTCGTACTTTTAATTAATTTGACAGAGACTCCCAAACTTAGCTCTCAGCAGCCTCCAAGGCTCAGTCATGCTTTCATGGTTTTCCTAGGCTAAAAGCAGCATTTATTAAATAAATGAAACAAATTATGTCTCATGCCCATCAGAATAATCTAGTAATTTCAGAATTCCTCAAACCTTGTAATCACAATGGAAACTGCCAGTTCATTTCCTATTCCACATTCATTTTCCTGTGGTGTTCTTTTTCATTACAGCAATTGCTAAAATTCCAAGCTTACAAAGGCCCGCCACAAGAAAAATATGCAACAATCTACTGTTGAAACCAGGAGCTATACAGAGATAGTAGCTTGTAATTTACATAGGGTTGGAGAAGTCAAGAATTGCTGCTTCCACTGAAAACTTAAAATCATCCAGTGTGCCCATGAGTGTGACAATGCCCCTGGCTTTCCTCAGTCTAGTTTGGGAAATGTGGTAATATGATTTTTGTCCTTAAAATGGAGCTGTCTACTAATATTTAATAAAATTATTGGTATATCTGGGGTTAAATATAGCATCATATTTTTCACTTTACCTTTTTGTGTTCTTTGCTGTCCTCTATTTTGCTTTAATTATTGATTGCATCTTTATTCTATTATTCCTTTTTATGAGATTACTAGTTACACATCTCATTTTTCCTTCAAAGGTAACATTCCTCTAACATATCAACTTGTAATTAATAAGTGTAATATCCTCAGAACAGCAAAACCATTGAAAATCAGAGTGGTGCAGCAAGCCAGGAAAGCAAGCTGCTCCAGCTCCAAGAGTGGGAGGAGCTCAGGGGGGCCATGCACCTTGCCAGGCAGAGGGTCTGAAATTGACAGCAACCTCTTGAGAGTCTAGAGAAGCCTGCTTCAGTGGCTGAGCAGTTCCTTGCCTCCATCTGAGCTGGAGTGAGGGCTACACCTGACCTCAGCTTTCTGTCTCTTATCTTCATTTCCCCATCTTCCTGTCATCCTTTCCCCCAGGAACTGTGAGAGCTGTGCAACATGCAGCAGAAAATGCTACCTCTTCTTCCTTCCTATCTTTTGATCTATTATTATCATATATTTTAATTTTACTTATATTTTAAACTGCCACCAGTGGTACTCAAGGTAGATACTTCAAGGTATTCGTTGGACTCCAGTTATTTGTTACTAGCCTGGACTCTAATGGCGATGGAGCCCTGTCCCCTCACCAGTTAGTCTCAATAAAATTTTTAAAAAATTATCTAGAAAGGTGTGGTAGTTTAAGTAATGACTTGCCCATCCCCATACCCAGACATTCATTGGCTCATCCCGGGAGCATGGGAACATGAACTCTTATGCTAAAAGGGTTGTGCAGATATGACTAGAATTATGAGACAGGCACATAGCCATGGATACCTGGGTGTGCCATGAATACCAAGGGTCCTTAGAAGATGGTGGTAGAGATGAGAAGGACATTATATGGCTTCAGGCTGTGAGGAAAGAAAGGGAGTCATGAGCCAAGGAATGTGTGTAGCCTCTAAGGCTAGAAAGAACAAGGAAACCCACACCTCCCTGTGTCCTCCAGAGGGGACATGGACTTTCATATCCATACTAGATGTTTTGGCATTCAGGATAAATTTCTGTTGGCTTACGCCATTAAATTTGTGACAATTTGCTTTATTAGCACTAAGAAAGCAATACAAAAGATCTACTAATAGAAGCTTTGGATTCACAGGAGACTGGCTCTGAACATAAGCTCTTCTGTGGCTGTGAGTTGCAGACGCATTGTTAAATTGCTTGAGCCTTAGCTGCTTCTTTCCAAAGCAGATGGCAACATTTAGCTGGTGGGTTGGCTGAGAGGGTTGAAATGAGAAGCATTTAGCAGCATCACTTGTGCCTAAGTCCCTGAGAAGTTGTATTCATAATTCATATTCACAGAAAAAACAAACAGAAAAATGAAAACATATTCAAAGATTCCTATTCTGCTAAATTGGGCAAGCTTAGGGCTGGCCAGAGAGCTCAGCGAACTAAAGCACCGCTTAGGCAGAGGCAGGGACTGGGGTTCAACCCCCTACATGCTGTGCCAGCCCCATCCCCAGGGCACGCTGAGATGGCAATTGAGACTGGATGTGGTGGCGAAAGCCTGTAATCCCAGCACTTGGGAGGCTGAAAACAGGAGGATCACTATAAGTCCAATCTACATAGTGAGACCCTGTACACCTTGTATTGAATACTTAAAATAAAACAAATATAATGGGCAAGCTTGTTTTGTTTCCAGTGGTTTATTTTTTATTCAACTTTACAGAAAATGAGCCTATTTTGTCAGGATAGCCCTAGAGGACCTCAGTGTCTGGTGACCGTAGAGCTCTGCCGGTTTTATCTCCCATGCTTTGGCTGTCAGCAGGCATGTAAACATTTAATACTATTTCTTTTTAATCATAATGGAATGCCCTCTTTTTTTTTGGCCCGCTCAGCCTACTCTGAGGGTGGGGCTGGCGCAGCATGGGGTACTGTGGTCCCCTGCACCTGCCTAAGCTTGCCTAAGCAGGTGCTTTAGACCACTGAGCTACCTTGGGAATGCCCTCTTTATCCCATCATTTTCCTTGGTCTGAAGTCTATTCTGCCTGAAATCAGTACAGTGAGTAGTAGCCCTACTTCCTGCTATTTCTTTTTATACAGAAATAATATTCCCATGGATCATCTTACAAAATCTGTGTTGGATTCCTTGAGTACTTTACAGCTCTGCTCCTCTCCTTGACTGGTTCTGCTTCTCATAGCTGGGCTGCTCTCTTGTTAGGGGTCCTGCTCCCCCCAGGCTCATTCTCACTTCCTCCTCAGGCTTCTCAGATCTGCAGGAGGGTTGGTTAATAGAGTTCAGCACCCTCACAGCACACCCTTATCATTTTTACAATGACTCAGACAGCGGCTATCAATTTTGGTCACTTGGTATGCAAGCACACCAAAAACTGAGGTAGTTAATTGTCTTACTGGAGCTCAGGCCTCCAGCTAGCCCATGGCACAGGCTACATAAACAAAACCATGTGCTTCAGAGGTATAGTTAGTTCAGTTTTACATTTCTTATATTTCTTTGAAATTTCAAAGAGCTGTACACAGAGGCATTAAATTACTTTAGTAACTAAATTACTAGATAGTTTGACTGTATCACTTTGGGAGGTTATGCAATTAATAGTGCCTAGGATTTTTTATAAGAGTAATTTAATAAATATGGAGAAACTATAACAACTTCAAAGATGACAGGGAGATAGACACAAGGACCACACAACTTCCTAGGCAATGTCAACAGACTCTTTATCAGGCATCCTTCTCTTCTACAATTAAAATTTTAATTGCCTGGCAAGATGGCTTAGTGGACTAAGCACCTGCTTAGGCAAGCACAGGGATCAGCATTCGATCCCTGGCACCACATGCCATCCCAGCCCTGCCCCAGGTGCGCTGAGCCCACCAGGGAGACCAGGTATGGTGGTGCATGCACGCCTGTAATCCCAGCACTGGGGAAGCTGAAAACAGGAGGATCACTACAAGTCTGAGCTTCGTAGTGAGATCCTGTATCAAATACACTAAAATAATAATGAAAATAAACAAATAAAATTTTAAGCTTTGCCACATCTCTTCACCTGAAAGCCTACTTCTGATGCCCAAGAAGGTAAAAACTTAATAGCAACTTCTGTGGAAACTTGATTTTCTTTTTTCCTGGCTGTTTCAGAAGACCAGTCAGGGAACCAATGTGAAATGTAGAATGGGGAAAGGGCAAATCCTGAATTGTCAGGCAAAGGCTGGATGCAAATTACTCAAAACTGACTTCAGCATATCCCCATGGGTCTAAGCAAGGACACTTCTGGGACAACTAAAAATAGTAAGAGAAGTACTGTGACTGAAATTAAGAGGAAGGAAGGCAGGAAGGAAAGACGCAACTTCAGAACTTCCACAGTGGTTAAAACGGGCTTTGTTTCCTTCGAACAGGCCTTAAACTGCTTCTGTGCTAAGTCCTTGCTCTACTGTCCCTCCCACCTGCGGCCAGCTCCACAGTCGGGCTCCGGAGCTCACTCAAGCCAGGCCAGTGAGCACAGCCCAAGAGGATCTTAAAGTATATACTTAATTAAATGTGTGTGGATAACGGTGGTGATTTGGGTGTGTGTGTGTGTGTGTGTGTGTGTCTGTGTGTGTGTCTGTGTCTGTGTGTGCGTGCATGCGTGCGCACAGCCCAAGGAGGCAGCTTTCAGGTGCACCTCTAAGACTGGTTTATCACAGACACCCTTGGGAGCCAAGTGCAGGTAGCGGCAGAAATGAAGTGGCAGGCACCATGTTAGACACCTGACACTTTATGCCGCCTAGGCAGCAACACCATGACATCTGCGGAGAGATCAGCAGACCTGTTTTACAAATCAGTAAGATGCAGACAGGTGTGTGGCACAAGCCTGTTATCCCAGCATTCTGACACACTGAGTCTGGAGGATCATAAATTCGAGTCCAGGCTGGGCAATTTTAACGACTTAGCCAGACCTTGTGGCAAAACAAAACTACGAATTTTTAAAAGGGCTAGGAGAGTAGCCCAGTGCGAAGGACCTGGGTGCAATTCCAAGTACCACCTGGGGACACAGGGAGGAGCGACTCAGACAGGTGTGTCACGCCCCTTGCAGTCAGACCTCCAGGAAACCAGGCATCCCTTTCCCGCACAGGATCTAGGATTCGCGCAAGCTCGCCCACACGCAGGCTGTAAACATGGGACGGCACAGAAATGCGGGCGCGCCTGGGCTGCGTGTGCTGAGATCTCTAACCTGCGAGGGTGGCGATCATGAGCCAGGAGACTTCGAACTCGCGGCTGTTACCCAGAGGTCAGGAGGAATGGTACCCCAGCCCTCCCCCCACCCCGCCCCGCGACCTCCGCGACCCCCGCGACCCCCGCGACCTCTGCGCCCGCCTCTCACCCCGGGCTGCCGGCGGCACCAGCAGCAAAAGGGCGGCCAGCAGCACTCCTCCTCCGCCCGGCAGCCGCATGCTCCTGGCGATCAGAAGCCTGCGCGACCTCCGAGGGAATCGAGGAACGAGGGAAGCCGACGAGGAGGAGAGACGGCGCCGCGGTGGCCAGATTCCCTCCGGAGTCCGGGAGGGCAGCGGGCTTCCGGAAAGGGCCCTGACCACAGCTTCCCCTGGCAGGCGCCGCCCCGCGGTGTTCTCGCCCGACGCGGCTCGCGCTGCACCTGCGCGCCCCAGGTGCGCTCGGCCGGCCGGCCGTCCTAGGACCCCGCTCCCTCGGGCATTCCTACGAGCGACCAGCTGCTCGAGAGACCAGGTACGGTCACAGCTGGGTTTGCACGATCCCTTAAGACCTTTCTCCTTAGCAGGAATGCGTGTGGGAGGGTCAGCTGCCGGCACGCCCTCGGGCCTGCAGTTTAAGGACAAAGCCAGGTGAGGCAGGCGAGAGGTAGGAGAATGCAAAGGTCTGATTTCCTTGTGGTGAACTCCGGTCCACTGGGCCGGTAAAACACTGTTTGACTTTTTCCCTCCAGACTTATTTCAGGTTTATTTTTGTGAGTGAAAAACGGGACTTCCCATAAAGGTATAAAAGGAATTACCATATGAGAGATGAAAAACAGACGAAATATTTAATTTCTTGAGCTTTAAATGGGTGCTTATGAAGTGTGACACATTAAAAATTCACTCGTAAGACGCGCCGCAGAAGCTCCTCAACTTTCAAATGGATTTATATTTACAGTGGGTTTATGTTTAATGTACCCATTGTAAGTTGGAAATATTAGCATGTGCATTTTATACGTCTCACCTGCCAAAGATCATACCAGTAAAGCAAGCAGACGCACTGTTGGGTGTTGGTTGCTTCTCCTTGTCACCCTGGCTCCTGGAAGTGTGGCTTGCTCTTCAGAAGAGATCCAAATGCAAAATGTCAAGGATGATTCTGAACAGTACGTCAGCCTAGTGTGGCTTGGGGACGATCTATACTGTGAGTTGCATTTTCAGATCTCAAAATAAATACCGCATTATGTTATTTTTTCTATGTAGTTAATCTGCTTATGTATTTCTACATCACAACCAGCCCTAGCGACATAACAGTGCCTTGTGGGCCCATCTCACTAAGGGTTCTGTAGGTGGGGGTTTTCCCTTACCTTAATCTGTTGTTTTATTTATCACACCTAGTTGCCAGCTATGTGACACGGTTATTTGCTCAAATGTCACCCACTATTCATGTAATACTCAAGATCTTACAGAAAGGCAGTTTTTGTGAAAAAGTTAATTTTGTAGAAATCTGAGTTCTTTGTCCCATGAAATTGAAAATAAAATTATAGACAAAGAGAGGAATTTAGTGGGATATTTTTAATAAATATTTTATTAGCACATGTTTGTAATTCATGCTGTTTACAGTCATCTTGTTTCAGGCAGTTGAGTTAGATAAAAACATTATAGGTCAGACAGGGCTACACCCTTGAAGGAGATGACACGGAAGTCAAGGTACCTTATAACTGCAAGAGGGACGGTGCTAGACTAAAGGTCAAACAAATGCCGACCTCCCTAAAGTTTAGCATCTGGCATTGATCATCACCTCAGGGAGCCAGGAAGAATCATTAATTTAACTACTATCTGATGGCTACTGAATAAAGTCCTATTCTACATACATGCCTGCTTGCTGTGTGACTTGTTTCCCCTTCACATCCTGGACTTAATCAGTTTTACCTGAGCAATGGTGCTTGTAATCCCGTTGGTTGACCGTACTTTTGTCCCACCTCATGTCCACCTAAGCAGGTTCCCATGTTCCCAACCTTAGCCCCATGTGAGTTTGCCCTATAAAAATAACCTGAAAGAGACAGCTTCCTGGGTAGCCCACTCGGCGGGCCCTTCTTCTGTCCCTCTCAGACAGCTTTCTTTTCCCAATAAATATTCTACTCTTAACCTCATTTGTTCCTAAAATTCGTTCTTTGTTTTTAGACAGCATGAACTCATCCAGGTCAAGTCAGGAGTTTCACTTCTCCTATATCAATCTTGGGAAGTGGGTATATGTACATATTACAGCTTTTTTTTTTTAAAGCTGTAGCTCACTTTCCCTCTCTTCCTTCTTCTCCTCTCATTCCCTCATTCCCTTTTCTGTATTTGTTGATCTTATTTGTCTCAACTTGTGCTATGATGTGTGGTGTTTACATTGATTAGTTATTAGAGCTCTGTACATGGCACCTGTTTATTCCCCTCCCCCCTCAGCCTTTCCTTGCTCCCTGAACCACTTCCTTATTGAACAAGATCTATCCTCTTGTCCCGTTGTATCCATCCTTTATCATCTTCTTTGTACTCTGCATTACTCAAATGGAAGATACCCTAAGGTATTTAAACGTGTATAACTTAACATTGTGGTTTCCGGGTGCATCTATTTTCCTACAATTGCCTCAAATTTATCATTCTTCATAGCCAAATAGCATCCCATTGCACACAGACATCACATTTTCTTTGCACAGTCACCTGCTGGTGGACGTGCAGGCTACTTTCAGGATTTAGTTGCTATGTGTTGGGTTGCTGTAGACGTCGGTCTGTGTGTGTCACTGTAGTATGACATCTTATACTCTTTAGGGAAAACACCTAGCCATGGATCACTGGGTCACACCAAATTTTTAATTTCAGTTCGTTGAGAAAGCTGCATATGGATTTCCATAAGTGTCATACTAGTTTATTTTCCCACCAACAAAGTAGGTTTTTTTTTTTTTTTTTTTTTTTTTTTTTTTTTTTTTTTTTTTTTTTTTTTTTTTTTTTTTTTTTTTTTTTTTTTTTTTTTTTTTAATTTCACTGCGCATTGCTGGCCATTGTTGTTCTTCAACTTCTTGATGATTACCATTCTTTATGGTATAAGATGGAATCTTGGTGTTGTTTTGATATTTACATTGCTCCAGTGACTAGAGTTGGTGAACATTTTTTCATATGTTTGTTGGCCATTTTTATCTCTTTCTCTGAGAAATGTCTGTTCATTTCACTTGCCTATTTCTTGTTTGGGTCATTTATTTTAATTTTTGTAACTTTTTCAAGTTCATTGTGTTTTCTTTTATATTTCTATGCTTGGCTATCTGTTTGAATTAGCTTTTAACCTGCAGTCTAGTTCCTTGTTAAACTGGGCAGGGGAGAGGGACAACGAGGAGGCTTTGCCATTGTCCAAGTGAGAGTTGAAGGTTATGGCTTGGTTGCTAGGTTGATAGTTAATGAAGATCTTAGAGATGGAATGGAGAAGATTTTCTCATGCATTGGATTTTAGTTGCTTTATTAAAGTTGTTGATGGTGAGAAAAAGAGAAGAACCAAGAGTAAGTTCCAAAATTAAAAATAAACAGTGCTGGGGGGACACCCACTTGGGACCCCCCCTCCTGTCCCTCTCTCAGAAAGTAGCTTTTTTTTCCCTCAGTAAATATGTTCTGCTCATTAAAAATAAATAAATAGTGTTGCCATTTACTGAAGTAAGAAATATGGAACAGAGACAAATTTAGAGCAGGGTATTAAGAATTCAAGCATTGCCAGGCACGGTGGTACACACCTATAATTCCAGAACTCGGGAAGCTGAGGTAGGAGGATCATTGTGAGTTCACGGGCAGCCTAGACTGCAAAGTAAGTTTCTCAAAGAAAAAAAAATTAAAGATGAAGGAGGATGTAATGGTGAATTCCTGTAATCCCAGCACTTGGGAGGCTGAGACAGGAGGATTACCATAGTTTAAGGCCATCCTAAAATACATAGAAAGACCTTGTCTCAAAAAAAAAATTGAGAGAAATAGGGTGAGTGATAGGGTAAGTAATATTCTCCCAAAAATGTTCACAGCTCATCCGCAGAACCTGTGTTACCTTTTACAACAAAACAAAAACAAAAACTTTAACAGGTGTAATTAAGTGAAGAATGGAGAGAGTATCTTGGTTAGCCCAGTCGGCTTGCTGCAGTCATGGGGACCCTTATAAGAGGAAGGCAGTTGTCTTGCTTCCTTTTCTCTGAGATGCAATACCTAGCACCCACAACTCTGAGGACGAAGGTTTATTTTGGTTCAGCCTTTAGAGGTTTCAGTCCGTAGTTGCCTGAATCCAGGGCAGGCGGCATGGCAGAGAAGGGCAGAGGGGGACCAGTCCATGGCAGAGCAGGCAGGAGGCAGCCTTTTATTCAGGCTACAAGCCTGTTGATGGTACCACACGTATCCAGGGTGGGTCTTCTGATTATCCACATTCTAAAATATGTAAACCAACCAGTGGACTGATTTAGTTGTTGCGTATCATTAATCTATATGTGTATACTTTAGATCCAGTCACTTCTGAAAAGCTCTACCTATGAGCATGCCTGTGAGAGTTTGGGAAGCACCTAGACTTAAACCCTAATGTCATTAGAGACCTAAGTGTTATCACCTTGAACCAAGAAACACCAGCTTCCTCTAGAGACTGGAAGAGTCAAGAAAGAGATTCTTCCTGGGCTCTCAAAAGGAATGGGTACGTCTGGCAATTGCGTTTAGCCCTGCAAAATCTATTTGGGCCTCTGACTCCTAGAATTGTAGAAGAATAAATTTGTGTTTTTTAAGCTATAGGTAATATTTGTTACCTAAGAAAAAGGAAACCAAGGGAAGGGAGGGACAGTTTCACTAAGGGAGAACATTAAAGATTTTTCTTTGTTCATTTATAAACTGAGAAGCACATGGGTATGAGGTTTAGTGAAGGCTAGGAGCTGTGGGAATGTTTAGGGAAAGGGTTGAAATGTAGGTGACTTGTTGAATATGAGGCTGGATTTCAGAAACACATCAGCAGGACTTCTGAACAAAAAATGGATGAGAGATCCTCAAAATCATAGAAACTGGTGAGGCAATCGAAGAAGAACGTGCTATATAAAAAAAAGGCTAACTGGAATGGAGACCAAGGAGCCATACTCATGTGTGTTCTTGCCTCTTTGTGTCTCCTGGCTACCTCTTGGCCTTGATGCTCAAGTGTATGCATCCCTCCTTAGAATTATATTTTAATTTTAATGCATAAAGCAAAGTACCTACAAGTTCAGAGAAAGCTTATTATATTAAAGTATAGTTCTAACCATGGACTTTTGGGGACCTGTGGTACCTAAGATAACCCTGAATATACACGTCAGCCTGCGGTTTAGAACACTGGACCTGGAGGGAGTGGAGACTGGGGTAATTTGAAATATCAAAAGATAGAGAGAGAGGGCCAGAGAGATAGCACAGTGAAATAAACACCTACTTAGGCAAGTGCAGGGACCAAGACTTGATCCCTGGGACAGAATTCTGTGCCAGCCCCACTCCAGGGGCACACTGAGCTGGGGACAGAGTCTGGGTGTGATCGTGCACACCTATAATCCCAGCGCTGGGGAAGCTGAAAACAGGAGGATCACTATCAGTCTGAGCTCTGTAGTGAGACCCTGTACCAAATACATAAGGGGGGGGGGGAGGGAGAGAGAGAGAGAAGAGAGAGAGAGAGAAATATTACAGCAGACATTTCAGTAAATGCAATAGCAGTTTTCTGTATGCATAAGTATGACTTAGAGTGGAATATAAAGCTCAAGGTAAAACTGCCTCGGTGCAGCTGTGATAGGACAAGCGGTGTCCTGCACCTGCTGCTGGAGACCCAGACCTATGTGCTCAAGCAAACTGCATCACTAGGATGAAAAGCCATAGCTCACACAAACATGTCTGCATGCTGTGGGTTGCTACCTGGCTTTCTCTCACCAGGCTCATATCTCCCCCTCCCCCCCATAGTTGAGAAAGCATAGTATTCTAAAAACTTCATGTTTTTCTTACTTTTATTTTTCAGCATTGACATTTTATTTTTCTATGTTATTTTTTATTACATGTTTGTGACACATAATGCACACATTTCTTATGGGGGTTGGTTCATGTGCTCATCACATCTTCATCCTTTCTACTCCCCTTCCCCTCCCCCTGCCTTCCTGTGTTTCTTACTTTTCATGAGATTCTTCTCTAAGACTCTCTCGTGAGAAATAACTACTCTGGTCCTACCACTCATCACACTTCCTTCCCAGTCCATCGCCATTCTTTCAAGGAGATGATGTCCTGTCAGGTATTCTCACACAGTGGCCACTGGCAGCTCATAGTCAGCAGCCAACTGACAGGCAAACAGGTTCAGTTCCCCAAGTTTACATCAGACGCTGTCAGAAAAGGCCACCCATTCCCGCTCCATTTTGCATTTCCCTCCCACCACCTGCTTTCTGTCCTCTTTCCTTGATGATTGTAGCTCATGCCTGCCTCGAGGTTCACACCACTTCTGCTCTCTGGTGATTCCAATGTTTGAGCCACAGAATATTCAAGCAACCTGCCTTTCACCACCTCTCTCTCTTCCCTGCTAACAGTCATGTCTTTCCCTCTGCCTTTACACTCATATTCACAGCCTGACACTCATCACCACCTCTGTAATCTCTGTAATTTCACTGTCTCCCTCCACTACCACTGTGTCCTCAAACCGACCCTACCATCCTGACTTCCACATCTGCGGATCTCTTGGTACCTCCAACCTGTAGATCCTCTTGCTTCTTCCAGTCTCTCACCTCCAAACTTACAAAGTTAAGTTCAACGCTCTCCCATGAGAATCACTGTCTTGCATGTACCCTCAGCACCCTGGCTATCCTTTCACTTTCTGATAGTCTTTGAATAAAGTAAAAACCCTGCTTAGATTTGTTTTTCCATGAAGCTAAATGGGGAAAAAGACACACTAACAATGAAAAGTCTTATTTTCATGGCCACTCATTTCAAGTGGACCATTGTGATCTTTCCTGGTATTCCCCTTGTTATTTAGTCTATTTATTCTTGCATTTTCCTAGACAATGATCCCATATTTTGATTGAACTTTGAACTCTAAAAATATGAAGTAGTTGACTAGTTCATATTTTTATTTTGACTTGAACTTTGAACTCCTACATCATTCTTAGTCTCTGTAGCTTTGTTTCTTTGTATCACTAAGAAAATACAAGCAATTAAAAAGAATGTCCAGAATTTTCTGCCCAAATCTCAAACACCCACATTGACTTATAAAGTCTCCTTGGCTCTTCTTAGCTTATTTATAGTGCTCACAGCCCTTACCTGAGGTTACTTCTTCACTCCTGCTCTTGATCCAGTCTGCTCTCCCTTGCCCAGTAACGTCCACTCAGGAACTCTCTCTCCAGCCTCCTCCTCTGTCCCTTTGCACTGGATTTTGCCATCAGTATTGCAGATTATTTTGTAAGCACAGCAGGTGGTGAACCTTTATTCCCCACCAAATTTTCCTTGAGCTCTGCATATTCTTCACCCAGATTTCTATGTGCGTGGCTGTCTTCTCACCCCTTTGAGTCTTTTTGCCTAAATATGATCTTCTTTAAAGAACCTGCCTTTGCCTTTGTCACTATTTAGAACTGCATGTTTAGTAAAGTTAGAAACAATGCAGCACTTAATTCCAAACAGCACTTCGTGACTGGTCCTGCTTCCATTATCCTTGTAGAGGAAGTAAATAAAATAACAAAAGCCAGGCGGCCTCTGATGCGCTGCTAGGCAGCCATGCCTTCCCACTATCATTATCTTTACCTCATAAAGTTCATAAATATGTACTGTACATCATAAATATAACTAAGGTCAGAGTGAATCATGGGGCTAGCAGCGGTGTTGGCAGCCTCTGCTGCAACACAGCCATGCCTTGTCAGTCACCCAGGGACTCAGGGAGAGGCAGCGAGGCTGAGGTGCAAGTCCTTTAAATTCTGAGAGCCTGATTGCTGTTTTCATGTGCTGTGACTTGGGTGCTGTGCTTTTACTTCCTGTCTCTCTAAAACCTTTTTATTTCCATGCACCATTTTCTGTCAGCACAGCCTTGCACCGGCACAGCTTCTGGGATAGTCACTGAATGTCGCCGCTTGGCTCTTATTCCTGGGTGCATGCTTGGCAATCTTTTCAATTTTGCACACAAGGGCCTGGACTCTACCTGCCCTTTCCATGGTAAGCTTCTTGGTGACAGCCAGCCAGGAGAGAAGGATGGATGGAGAAAGGCGGACACCACTGGCCAGCAGCCAAAAGAAGCCAGTCTGGAGGAAAAGGTAGCTCCTGGCTTGCTTGGGCAAGTCTTCTCTCTTCCCTTTCCTACGCATATGGAATAGATTCCCAGGACAAGCATCTGGCCATTGCTGTTTGGAGAGACCTAGACTGTGGAGTGAAAGGCTTCTGCCTCGGAGGGGAGTAGGAGGACCCCCGTGGATGGGTTGAGCTTTTATTTTGTTGTCGGTCCCTGAAACATGGCTCAGCAGCTGTGACTCCAGCGGACTGGAGGACACTGGCAGGTGAGTACCACCAAAAGCAGCAGGCTGTGCAGCACAGCCAGGAACCTGCCTGCCAGAAAGGTTGCTGTTCTTTATGGAGTGCTTGGCAGCCTGCCGCAGGCCTGGGCAGCCACCTGCTTAGCACCCCAGTGTCGCAGTGAGTGTTCCTCATGACTACTTACTTCCCCCCTTTCTTGAGAGTTCTGAGTTCCCCCACCAGGCTTTCACCTGTCAGAACATTCAAATTATTTGGTTTTTAGTTCTGACCAACTCTGGGAAACAGAGCTGAGAAATATGGTGTGTTTCCACGCCGGGACAGTAAAAGTGGTCCATTTTAAAACTCTGGCTTCTACCCAGGGCACTGTCAGCAGAGCCTGCTCCTGCTGAGTCAGTTCTCCTGAGTCCTAGACACCTTCTGTAGTTGTTTGCTCCTGGGTTACCCTGCTAATGCTAGATTTTCCTATCCCTTTTCCTTGCTTTTGCTTCTGTATTGGTCAGGGTTTTACTTAGAGGAACAGAAAGATATAAGGAATGGATATTAACACAAAATGTACAATATATAAGGAGTTACAAGATTGGCTTATAATAGTCAGCCACAGAGTCAGATGAGGAAGCATGCAGAGGGCATCTGCACGCTCTGGACTGGAGAATTCAGTCCCGAGGTCTGAAACTCACTGCAGTGTTCTGTGTCTCTATCCATCGGCTGATGGGTCTGCAATAGACTGAAGTGTCTGTGATGGACGCTGAAGATTCTGCGACGGATGGCGAAAGATCCAAGCTGGAGGCTGAAGAGTCTGCGCTGCAAGCCAGACGATAAAGTCCACGCCGCCTGCGAAGACTGAAGCTTCTCCGAGGAAGTGACGTCTTGACTCCTTCCTCAGCCCTTTAAAAAGTCTCTGTGCTCAGTCATTCTGACATGGGCCCATTGTGCCATAGGGTGGAACCAATCATACCCCAGCATGGGCCCTTGATCCCGCTCTAGGGAGGAACCAATCATATCCTAGGCAGGCCCTGATCCCGCTCCAGGGAGGAACCAATTGTACCCCGGGGCGGGACTCCCACCAACAGGGAACCAGGCCACTGAGTCATCCAGCCAAGTTGACACAATGTATCAACCACTACAGCTTCTGTTTTGATAACTATGGCTTTAAGTTTATGACCATACCCTAAAGGATTTCTACCCTGCATGTGCTGATGGACTTTATTAAATTTCATGCCTGTTAGTTTTTTTCGGTGCAGCTGAGAGGCAGAAGGAAAACAGAGAGGTCTTTACTGAGGATGTGGAGAGAGGATCACAGGAGGATGGCAGGAACCTTCTGGCCTGAGACAAAAGGGAGCTGGGATTATATGAACTTTTACTAAGGGAGAAGTTTGGATGTAGAGGGCTCAGCGATGAGTAAGGAGCTGTTAGGGGTTTCCCTTGTATGTGTGGGAAAGGTAAAAGGAAGTTGTATCCAGGGCTGAGGGGAGAAGATGGAATAAGTGGTTATTGGGAAGATAAGTTGTTTTTTGGTTTCAGCCACCATAAAGGTTCAGCAATTCATACTCAAGCCAGAACCTATCATTCCCGTCTTTTAGTTGTTATGAGGGATGATGACTCTTAGACTGCTTCCTGTTGAACAGGGACATCATTTTGGGGTGGGGAGGATTGACAGGATGACTGTTCACTCCCATGGAGAAGCTAGTGCCAGGCATCTGGGCCAGGATGAGAGGTTCATTGTTAGTGAAGGCTTGTACCCAGGATTGAAGAAACCTTGAAGAAAGCTTTAAAAGGCAGGGTGCTATGAGCAGACAGGTCATTATCATGATTAAGGGACCCAGAAGGAGAAGCAGGAAGGGGCTATGATCTGAATGTGTCCTTCCACCGTGTCCATGGTGAGAGGGAAGTGTATCTATTTTCTAGCTTTTGGTATTTGCACTGTAGCCAATATGAGCTCAAATGGGTTTCAGAAAGTGGGTGCCCTGGGAAGCACCCTGAGTCTAGTTAAGCTAAGGGAAGGAGCTAAGGCCAAGGCAGGTACGGCCCCAGGATAAGTTTGGTGAAGTAGGTCTTCGAAAGCCCCCTTTCCTCAGTTACTCTAGATCCAGCGACTATGGCATTGTTATAGTTTGTGTCTAGTTGTCCCCCAAAGCCTCATGCTGTCACTGGGACAGGCTTCTACAATTTGTGATTAATTCATCATCCAGTGCTGGAACTATGGCTATGAGTGCCGCACCTGCCCTGTGGCAGATAGCCTAGCACCATATAAGGGAGGGAGGGCGGCTTGCCAGCTGCCACAGCCGCTGCTCTTCCCTTTGTTCTTTGCTGTTTTCTACCACCATGAACTACTGCCTTCTTCCATGTCCACTCTGCCTTGAAGCCAGCCATGTATGGACTGAAAACTCCACTAACTGTGACCTAAATAAACCTTTCCTTCCTTAATTTTGGATGTTGTGTGTTTTGTCCCAGCAATGAGAGAAAAGTAACGAAGACAGGAATATTTTGTCCTTGTATGAGTGTCTGTGTTTGATGAGTTGCTATCTATGAACATGCGTCAGGGTAGGTGGAACCACAGTATTGATAACCCTGAGGTTCTGAACTAAATGATAGGAGTCATTAGGTTTCAGTACAGGAGGAATGGGAGCCTTGTATGGTGAGTGGGCAATGGTAAGAAAACATGGTAAGGCGACATCAAATTTTAGGCTCGAGTCCCTGTTGTTGTTCAGGAGCCATTGGATATTGGGAAATGCAGGAGAAGGCTGAGGGATCCCTGAGACAAACTAGTACAGGGGTAGTGTGGGTGGCACATATGGGACTGGAAGTGTCCCAAAGTATAGGGTGGACAAGGGAAGAGAGAAGAAGGAGAGGATGGGTTGGTGCTGCACTGCCATGGGGTGTGGGGGGCAAGAGTCATGGGGAGGGAGAAGGTAGGGAAAAAGTTTAGCTCTGAGGGGAGATCTCTATGTAAAAGGAGTGTGGCACATGATGGTGTGATTAACCTAGAATTTTTTCCTGTTTGCTATAAGTAATTTGGACACTTGAACAAAACTGTATTTCCAATGACAAACACTAGAGGAGAGAGTTGTTTGATGGGCAGCCAGTAATGTTTGCTTGTGAATAAAGAGTTGCAGATCAGTATTTTGGAAACTGTTAAAATTGTAAGAGACATCCAGGGAAATAGAAGATTTAATTTTTGGTAATTGTTTCATGCCATTTTAAAAACAGTTAATTGGGGGCTCATAGTTTGTATGATGACCTATATCCCACTTTACAGACCTATTTATACCTGTTGTCTTAGCATAATTACAAGGAGTAATTCCTTTCTTTCTACAAAGTATGAGGATTTAGATAATACAGTCACATTCTTCATAATCTTTTTTTTCAACCCACATAATTACTCTGTTCTTATTCAAATCATGATCCAAGCCAGCGAGCCTTCTACATTAACCCCTTCTCAACTTGGAAATACCGTTGCTCTGAACTCCGTTTGCACTGGACTACTTGGCCTATGAACCACGAGCTGTCACACTCATTTTCCTGTTCCATCAGGATTTATCAAGTGCCAGGTGTTGTTCCTGGCCCTGGGAATCTCACAATGAATGGAACACAATCTTCATACCCAAGAGGTTCATTAGAGAAGTCACATGTGAAGGAAAATGGCTTTCTCTCCCCACATATGTTTTGATAGCACTGAGATGTTTGCGTAGTGTTAGAAGACAGCATGAGAGGAGAGGGGATTGTTCCTTGTCTCCCTACCAACTTCAGGAGAGGGATGGCTCAGAGGCTCTGCAGGGAAGCTGGAGCTGATGCTCTACAGTATCAAGTGGGCAGCCCTGAGAGAGGCATCTGAGCATGAGCAGAGGTCTTTCCTAGGTGGGTTACTCTGGCACACTCAGGGATGAGTGGAGCTGCTCAGTGTCTGAGACAACGTGAATGATCCTCTTGGACAGATAGGAAGGAGCTGTATAACAGAGAGCATTTGAATCATGCTAAGGAGAGTTTTTCTATCCTTTAGGCTGTAGGAATTCACAGAAGTAGTTAAGTGGTGAGAAACGGGTTAGATTAGAGGTCTGGGCTGACACGTGGGAGCCTACGCTGTGTGTTCACTGAGTCCCAGGAATGCTAGGCCCTCTAGGAAAGTGTGTCAGATGAGCACACAGAGGGGCTGAGGGAAAAGCTTTAGGGAATGGCAGCATGTGAGAGGAAGGCAGGAAAAGAGCCATCTGGACATGAGCAGGAATCTTAGTAACTGACAGAGGAAGTAAGCAGCTTCATGGAGGCACTGAGAAGAAAGAGCTTCTCTAAATATCAGAAGCGG
This sequence comes from Capromys pilorides, assembly GCA_004027915.1. Lineage (NCBI taxonomy): Eukaryota > Metazoa > Chordata > Mammalia > Rodentia > Capromyidae > Capromys > Capromys pilorides. The sequence goes on from PVKN010004148.1 coordinate 20,656, forward strand.
ATGAGGGGCTGAATGACGAGACTGAAGAGTTCCACTGTGACAAAGAGGCAGTTGTGGCTGACTGTGGTCATTGCTGACCATGTTCATTGTAGGGTCACACAAAGCAGCAATGTAACTAGATCAGAGATGAGGAGTAGATGCGGTGGTTGCCATGCTGCCTTAGCTGTGTTACTGATGCTCCTGAGCGTCGGGTGGAGCAGCCCTGTCCTGACTGCGCTCTTTCTCCCTGTGGTAGCTCTGCCATCTCGGTGCCCTCCTTCCAGGCTGCCATGGAGCCGAATGCAGCATGACCAGTAGCCCCTTTACTTTCTAGCACACAGGCTCTCCCACTTTAGGACTTTGGGGGTAATCACTCTGGGATATTTAGACAGAACAAAAGCACAAGCATGAGGAGATCATAAAGCTTGCACAGGCCGTACAGGCCTTGGACTCCACTGCAGCCCTGATTTCCTTCTGAAATAATAAAGAGAAACTTTCTTTCCTATGTTCTGTCCCTTTTGAATTCTTGGCTGGCAGCTCTCTTCTATGATAGGTTTTCCTTCTTTCTTTCTTTCTTTCTTTCTTTCTTTCTTTCTTTCTTTCTTTCTTTCTTTCTTCCTTCCTTCCTTCCTTCCTTCCTTCCTTCCTTCCTTCCTTCCTTCTTTCCTTCCTTTCTTTTTTTTCCTGATCCTAAAAGTTGTGTAGCAGCAGATGACAGTGAGCAAAGATAAACCCCCACCAAAGAGACCAAGTGCCAAGGAACAAGGAAGCTTTCATTGCAAGCTTGCGGTGGACCAAAGCCCTGACTTTGAGCCAGGACTCCCAGAGTTGTCGGTACCCGCCTGAACCTTGCTTTCTGGTTATACACCTTTCAGGTTCCCATTGTGGCCATGTTACCTCATTGTGAGGAATTTTATAAGAATGCTTACATTTTCCAGACACTGTTGACCATCTGCCTGCCATGGGGCACTGTGATTTAGTGTTTGCCCTATTTTATGTCTCTGGTTCTCTCTAAGGGGGTTTATGGTCTCTATGCTATTTGGGAGGGAGGAGGGCATAAGGAAGTGAGTTTACCTATAGTTTAAGTGAACTTAAGGGACCCTCCTTTAAAATGGGGGCTCTTTTGCTCATCATTCCCCCCTCAGGGACATATTTTCCTTTCTTAGGGCCTATATAGTCCTTTATTTTATTTGCCATCTCATACTGAATGGTTTCCTTCATACCATCATCTGTACTGTGGTCTATAGCCTGTTTGTTTCCAGCTGAATGAGGAAGGCCCACAAGTTAGGAGGGCAGTTGCTATCACAATGGGGCCAGTCAGGCTGGTAACCAAGGAAGTTAGCCAGGAGCTCCAGTCCTTCTCTTGTCCTCTGAGGCATACCATGGCTTTTCCTGCCATTCCACACAATCTGTCTCCAGACCAGGGGCCCACACCTTGGGCAGAACAGAAGTGAAAGCTGGCGTGTTCACATAGTCAGTCCATTGTAGACTCCAGCAGTGGTCTGAAGGCAGCAGACTGCACAGGTCTGCAGGTCTCTTCTCTTTATGGCTGCCTGTTTAGAATACATCCACAGTGATGTTTTTATGACATGTTATTGTACAAGCATACCCTTGTCCCCAAGTTATTAATTGTACTATGACATCCTATGTTTTTATTTATTTGGATGTCTTTTTTTTTTTGCTAATGAGCCCTGTCTATTGTAATATTTGTGTAACTGACTAAGCTGTCTAATATATATATTAATATATGTAATACATATATACATTATATATATACATATATATTTACCCCCCCCCCCTTCCTTCTTTGAGCTACCCCTGACTGTGGTTAGGGAAGACTGGGCATAGTTTTATACCTCTTGTGGCTATATTTTTCTGCTGGATGTTCAAGGCCAAATTAAAGTGTGACCTGTATAAACTAAAATTAACCCCTTACAAATTTCAAGGCCAGTTAAATCTCAGCATTTACCTTGGAACCAAGCACATTCCCTCGCAGTCCTTCTGTCAGTGTCAGCCATAAGGATGAGTCATGGCCATTGCTTGACCAAGTTGTTTTCTGTGAAAGCTTGGGAGGCTGTCTTCCTTATTACTCTCCCTAGGCACACTGTACAGCATGGAATCACTTTCTTCCATGGTCCCATAATCTCTTTGATCAGAAAATTGGGTTCTTGGGACTGGGACAATAGGTCAGCAGTCTCAGCGCTTGCCTGGCAATGCAAAGACCCTGGTTCAATCTTCAGTACTGCATGCTGTGCTGGCCTCTGGACCCTGGGCATACTGTGCAGGTCACCGAAACCTGGCATGGTGGCATATGCATGTAATTCCAGTGCTTAGGAGGCTGAGACAGGAGGATTTCTATAAGTCTGAGCAGTGTAGTGAGGCTCTATACTAAATAAAGAAATAACTGACTAAAAAAATAAATGAAAATCAGGGGCTCAGCCGAGTTATACAGTGTTGCAGCATAAGTTCTCTTATATCCTGGGTCCTCATTGATCTCAAAGGGCCGAAGAAGAAAACTGGCTATCCTCTTAGCCCATCTATCTTTTTAATCTTTGGTCTCCAAACCTCAGTTGTTGAACATCCAGAAAAAAAAAATTAATGACGTTAAATTGAAAACAATAAACTTAAGTATTAAAATTTCACCTTTAAAAATACTTATTTATTTGGTGCAGGGTCTAGCTACACAGTTCAGACACATAGTGATCCTCCTGTCTCAGCCTCCTCAGCACTGGGATTACAGACATGTGCCACCACGCCTTGTTTCAGTGCCTGGTAAAGCGCAGACAGGGTTCCAGGGCTGGTATGGTATGTGGTACGGAGATCCAGCCCAGGTCCTCATGCTTGCAAGGCAGGCACCTCTGAGCTATCCCTCAGCCCTAAAATTTCACCTTGAAATATAGGGTACAGCCAGAGAGTTGTTATTCCTTACCAATCATGGACATTGTAGTAGTTGAATCCCTGTTCAATGTTAACAGACAACAGTTATATCTTTTACAGAGAAAATTTGACATCAGTAGCCATCCATAGTAGTGTGTCATACTAGTCATGACAACATTTTTGTAATACACTTAGTGTCCATTTTGGCTAAGCATCTCTAAATGGAATACCATATACATAGCGTACATATCACGTAAGTTTTGCTTTAAAAGTTCTTGCTTGACTGATGGTCTCATGTTGAGTTGAAATGAATGTCTTATTACAGATAGAGCACAAGAGAAAGGCCTATGTCTATCTCTGAAAGCAAATAGCTATCACTATAAACAATCTCAGTTTTACCTTTAGAATCCTGTACATTTGGAAGGCATGAATACATTTAATATGCCGTGGCATTAATAGTAACAAATTGCATTATTTTGTTCATTAATTTAGTTTTGTACCAAGAGCATTTTTTAATCACAAAACTTAAGTTTTAAAATTTTCTTTGACAACTTAACCTTTTGACAATGACCAATGCAAACATATCACAATACTATATTTTGAACAATATTTATTTTCTAAAAGGCTATGAAGACTGTTGGGGCTCCTCATTAATGGACAAAACATTAACGTTATCCCAGGAAGCTGGTTTTTATTCACCAATTGGAGTCCTGTCCAACAGTCTTTCCCCACCATAAGAGATCTCTGTTTCGTTATCTTATAATCCCTGAAAATACAGTCTCAATACTTAACACACTGAATATGAGTAACAGACTCTCAAGCTATAAAGCGTAAATCTACATTACTTTTACCAAACCAATATTTGACATCATTTTGACTAGTTGGCAACCTTGGTGGAAGCATATCTTTAATCTAGATGACATTTATCTATAAACCAAATTAAATTATAGCCGAATGCTTTAAAAATCCAAAAATATAAGAAGAAGAAAAATTTTTTGAGCTCAAACAAAACAGCTGTTTACAGATTGGACGGAAACAAACAAAAATACACACAAGACAATTTGTTTATAAAATCAGAGTGCACTCAATTATATTTTGGTCAAATTAAATCATAATAACCTTTTAAGTTTGTACTTATAAAAAGGCTAACCTGAACTTGTGCTGGCATTCTGCCCAGTGTCTTTCACTCTTGCCTAGAGCCTCAATATATTTTTTGTGTACAACTTTTTTTTTCAGTACCAGGAATCAAACTTGAGAACATGTGCTTATGAGACAGGTGCTTATTCCACCGAACTATCTCCCGGCTCCCTCAATATATTTTTTGGACCTAGTTCTAATATTGGGTTATTTGATTTTATTACATGGCCATTCATAACATTTCAACCAGTCAAATATGTACTTATGTTGTTCTTTTTTTGTTGTCTGAATCGAGGAGGTCTGTAACCTCTTTGTCTGTATTAGGCAATTCTTGTTCCATTTCACTGACACAGTTCTTTGCTTCACATGGAAAATGTCAAAATCACCGCCATCATCATCCACCTGCACCACTATTCTGTTTGGAAAGCATGTATTTTACCATAATGGATTATCTTCATCATCCATGCATGAGTTCTCTGATGCTTCACATTGTGGGGGTGTGGTCTTTAGCACAGGATCTCTGTATGGCTGGTGTCAGACTCGTGGCGAGCCTCCAGTCATAGGCTTCTGATTGTTGGGATTGCAAACATGCTCCACGCTTCCTGGTTTGAGGAGTCCCTTATTTATTTATTTATTTATTTATTTATTTATTTATTTATTTATTTAATCAACCTTGATTTACAAGACACTGCAAAATTCTATATAGAAACAAGAAACCCCTTCAGAGGATAAGCTTCATATAGTATGTCCAGTTTGGAACTGTTCAAGTATAGTTTAGTTGTAAAAAGTGCTATAATGAAAACCACATTAAAATAGAAAAGAGTTCTTAGTAGAGAAACATACAAACTTGTATTGAACATAGTATACAACAAAAACTGATGCCTTTGCCCTCTTGCAAAATTTCAAATCTGGCTTTTCAGTGTCATTGCATTGAATTGACCTACTTTACCAGAAAAATCAAAAGACAACTTAAAAAAAACCCACCCGGGAACGGTATGAGTCTGTTGGACTCTGTGTGATGCTTGGGTAAATATAAGAAAAATAAAGCTACTCTGAGCATAAGGCAGGTAAAAATCCCGCTTTGCCACTTTTGCTCGGGTGCACACACACCTTGTCGTTCACCGTTCCATGTGAATGAGCACCTAGGCTCTCACAGTGCTCCGCTGGGAAAGGTATTGAGACACATAGCTGGCTACTACTACACTAAAGTACAGATTTACAGTAGAATAGGACGGGATGGGCCTGCTGGATTGAAGCTTTGGGCAGTCCCCAAATCCAAACTTAATCTAAGCCCATATCAGATGCTTTATGGAGGACCTTTCTGATGTCTGATTTAGCAACACAGAAACTTCCAAGTTCCTTTGAAATGTGACCTGTTTGGACTCTTCCCATGGCCCTCCAGGAATGTGGAAATAAGATTCATTCACTTGCATGGAGTAGCACTGATTGTCAGTACAACTTCTGCCAGGTCCTAATCAAGACCTGGAAGAAGGATACATCTCAGGACCCACTCACACCCGAAGGGAAAGGCTTTACACAGCCCTTTTAGCAATCCTGCCATTAGGATACAGGCAATAGACAGTTGGATCCACTTTTTCTGGGGAAAATCCAAGTGGCCTGAGACACCAGAAAATGAAAAAGAGGGACCACAAACCTCATATACCTATGAATACGTGGATGACCTCAAGCTTTTTCTAAAAAGAAAATACCGACCAACCTGTAGAGCCAGATAGGTAAAACTTTTGTTCCCTCTGTGTAAATCATGCATCTAGTGTTGCTACATTCTTGTTTACTACGCTTGAAGTCTCTCTTTTGGGGCTTTTTGGTTTCTTTTGGGATCTCCTGGGATGATTCAGAAACTGCTTCTAATAGAGATAATCAACAGTGATTACTTACCTAAGACTATAAAGCTAATCACACCTTCCTCCTGTCATCAACAGCTACCTAAGAACTTAATAGACAGCTGAGATGGACTTGCTCAAAGTACCGCGAGCCTTCAGGAGCAAAAATGCTTGTTAGCCAAGATGGCCACCCAACATCATAGAGGTTCGATCTCCCAACTGCTGACACATACAATTATGTTGGTCACTAAAGAGAACATGTAGTTCCTATGTTAATCAGTCTGAAATGGTGAGTGATACAGGACAGAAAATGACAACCACACTTCTCAGATCTGAGGAGAGCTACCTGAGTCATGGGCCTCCTGCTCAAACATCTGGAGTTGGGACTTTGTTTACTGTCTTGGACATAGCCTTTAATAATGCTTTTTGTAACATTAAAATTTAGATCTTACCATGGGACGGCACCCATACAAAAGGCTGCTAAGTCATCATAGCAGTGAGTCAGCATGGTGTCGGGGCCTAAGACCAGCGGTGGGATGTTCCTAGACTGACTTCTGTCTCCTTTTTCCTAGTTAACCTCAGCTTCCTTTCTTGTCTTTTGCACACCTCAAGTCTTTTCCAATCAGCAACTACTGTGACACCCTACCATTCATACTAGCTTCACCTCCAACCCAGTCTGATAAATTCTTTGTCTCCCTGCCTCCACCCCGAGGGTTCTTGATTCTCATTGATTCTCTTTGGCAGCTTGTCCATACCAAGCAATAAAGACTTTCTTTACTTTTCTTCCACTTCTTTCACACCAGAGGAAGGAACATTACATTTACATACTTAATCTCTTCATGAGACTTGTTTCTTCTTGCTTGATAGACATTAGGCCTCTGGTTATGGCCCTAGCCCAAGATCAGAACCTGTCTTAATGTTCATACTTCATCAAAAACTCTGGGAAGAAAAAGAAACCCTGGGAGAAAGAACTCAGGTCCCCTAAACTCACAGATCAATCAGGCAAAGATTTCTTGGTCCACATGTAGGTAAGACTAATACCCCTCATATGCTAGAAGTAGCCATAGAAGATGAGACTTTCTCTAAGACTCCTTATAGATTTCTGAGAACTATGATTCAAGGAGGAATAGAATAGTTAAAATATACCTAAGAGAGTCATTTCCTTCCTTCCATTTAAGTCTAAAAGGTATCTATAATCATTCCTCCTTCTATAATCCTAAAGGAGTAAAAAATTAAATAAAAATCCACAAGATCTCTGATGCTCTAAGCCAGAGCAATGCATGTTGGATTTTCTATCTTGACCTACTCCCACTCAATAAGTGTTCATAGATATGTTCTATACATGATAAAGATAACTAAGGTCAGAGTTAATTCTGGGGCTAGCAGGGTCGTTGAGAGCCCTGATATAACCCAGTACCCTGTCAGTTACTCCTGTCAATCACACATAAAGATCCAGAGAGAGGCAGCTGGGCTGGGGTACAAATCCTTCAAATTCTACAAGCCTGATTTATTCATGTACTATTGTTTCCCTGTGCTGTAACCTGGGTGACGTGTTTTTACTTCTCTGTCACCCCAGAACCTTTGGCTGTCTATACCTTATCTTTTTTCAGCACAGACTTGCCCAGGTACAACTTTGGGTAATATTTGTTAAATGTAGCTGTGTGGCACTTGCTGCTGGCTGGACACTTGGCATTCTTTTCCTATTATGCACAAGAACCTGGACTCCACCACCCCTTCCATGGTAGCACAATCATTCTACAGATCCTATACTCTTTTCTTGCTTATAGAATTTTGAAAGTTATACTTATTTTTTATTACCTATAATAATATATCTATTATTTGTCTTTCCATCTAAATTGAAGCTATATGAGAACTTCTTAGTTTATCATTGTTCTGTCCCATGACTTGAAACAGCAATTTGCACACAGAGGTTTCCATATTTGTTTACTGAGTGAATGACTCAAATGGTTGAGTTGGTTAAGATTGACTACTCAGAAAGTACCATGGTCAAGAAAGAGAATTTAAAAGAAAAACATGGATAGTTTGGGAAGGATTTGTTTTGAGATGGAGGGTATATTAGCTTTCCTGGGATAGGACAGTCAGCTGGAGTAGAATACCTGACATCTACCATTAAAGGAAAGTTTTATTGTGGCTCACATTTCAGAGGTGCACTCCATGGCCCATGCAGGAACATCCCAGAGGAAAGAAATGGTGCAGCAAAACTGATCGCTTCATGGTTGCTAAGAAGTGAGTACAGGGAAGCAAAGCCATCAAGAAATCTACCCTCCTGAGAAATGCCCCAGAAGCCCACCTCCAGCTGGGCCCCATCTTCTAATGGCACATGGGGCTGTGCACATCAGTGGATTAAGATGATAATAAGGAGAATGCTGCTATCATCCAATTACACATCCTCAAGTCTCTTAATCCAGTCAAGTTGACAACTGAGCTGTCACTCAGTGTGTGATGGATTCACTTCCAGATTTTTACACTGGGAAACCTATCACTCCTTTGGTTCCATGTGGTTCCAGTAGACTGTAGGTTCTCAACCTCAGTCCCATTGACTTTTTGTACTGGATTTTTTTTTTGGGGGGGGGGGCACACTAGCAGTGACATTTCTGGCCTCTACCTGCTAGGTGTTATTATTACCACTTCTCTAGTTGGAACAACCAAAAAATGACTTCAGGTACTGTCAGATATCCTCTGGAGGTTAAAATTGCTCTGCTGAGAACCACTGAGGTAGACGGAGTCCACCCAAAGCTCCAGTGCTGAGCAGTAAACTCAGGATTTGTCATCTGCTTATTTCACTGCTCTGGATCCAGTAATGGGTTCATTTGGTGGCATGTAATCCTACCTGAGCAAATCAGAGTTATTAAATGGACTTTTGAAGAAATAGACAAGTTTGTACTACAGTGCTAATCTAATTATATATAAACTTAGCACTGTCAGCAAATATTTTGCTAGTTTTGGGGGAGTATCTGCTAAGGAATGAAATCAATATAGGAAAACAGCGTGGGAGATAGGACAGACTCCTGAGGACATGACTTGAATATTTAATTCCTGTTTTGACAGAAGCCAACTATAGGTTTGGCCTTTTCTGCTATGTGATACAGTACGCTGTATTTGACTGCAGCCAGTGGGGGATGGATTGCTGTCACTTACAGTGGAATGGGTCCTAGTTTAGGATGCTTCTAAGGAATATCTAGTGGTAGGGAAAGTTATAATAGATAGAGCAATGTACTAGAAGGGACTGAATGGGACGGGCATGATGTAGGCTGTGACAAGTGGCACATGGAAGCCAGGGTAAAAGTGAGTGGGTCTAGACAAGTGTGGAAGAGAGAATTATCCCCTGGTGTTTCTGGGTATCTGTCCATGGGAAATGAGAGCAATGTCTGAAGGATATTTGTACAGCCATGTTCATAGCAGCGTATCACAATAGCCAAGAGCTGGAAGCAGCCCAGTATTCTTCAGTGAAGAATAGATAGCAAGATAGGATCTACACATGTGTTGCAGTTTGAAAACATCTTCCACAGGCCCCTCTGCTAAAGGACTGGTCCCAGGTTGTGTGCTTTCAGGAGGTGGTAGAACCTGTGAGAAGCAGGGCCTAGTGGAAGAAATTAGGCCACTGGAGAGCTTATGTCAGAGGAAATATCATGGCCTTGGCCCTTTCTTCCTCATCTCCTGGTCACCATAAGGAGGCCAGAGCTCCTCCAGTGTCACCACAGTTTTTAAGTAAGAGGGTCAAATGAGTATGGAATGAGACTGCTGAAACAGCATGTTAAATAAACCTATATTTTATTTAAGTTGAGTTTTTAGTATTTTGTTATAGACACAGAAACCTAATGCAACATGCAGTGGAATTTTACTCTACCTGTAAGAGTCTCAGGCTCTATGGATTGAACTAAAAAGGGAGAAATCTGACCATGTGCTAAAATATGTATGATAAACCTTGAGGACATTAGGCTAAATGAGTCTCAAAAAATCAAATGATGTATATGGAGTACCTAAAATAGTCAACTCTAGGGAAACAAAAAGTAGAATGGTGTTTGCCAGGAGCTGGCAAGTAGGGAACTTGGCGATTTGTTGTTTAGTGGATATAGTTTTGGCTTTCCAAGATAAAAAAGTTGGCATCTGTTGTATAATAATGTGAATATATTTAACACTACTAAAGAATACATTTAAACTGTTATGATGATAAATTTCATGTGATATATGTGGGGGATTTTTTTTTTTTTGGTTAACCACAACTTAAAAAAACGTAAAATAAAAGATGCTGATCAGCATAGGAGAAAGTAGAGAGAGGAAATTTGCGGTCACCCGGGAGCAAGGTTTTGCTTTTTCCACAGTTTAAATGCTTGCAGAGAGAATATTAACAGCTAAATCTAGAGTATGTGGGAGATAATGTATAGACTAGGGAAGACTGGCTGAGAAATAAGAGACAAAATCCTGGCGTGAGGGAACTGGATTTGTGGGTCGAGAGTTTGGCTGAAATGACCAAGGTATAAATCCAGAAAAACAGTCGATAAATTATAACTCTCAAAATCCAAGGCTGCGTCTGTCTTTCAAAAATTTCTGGGCTCCTGAGACACAAAGGCAAGTGGTTTTCTACTATACAGTTTATTTGAATGGTAATGCACACATTGCTAACAGAAGCTTTTGAAAAGACTGTTAAGGAAATATCCAAAGCTTGACTTTACATTAGAGTTTTAGAAGTAAAACTTAACTCTTACAACATTAAAATATTAAAATTTTGTGCAAATTAGTATTATTATTTATGGAAAGGCAAAGAACATACAGTATTGTGGGGGAAAAACCCCAGCCCAATGGGGATAAAAGTAAACTATTTAACCACACAAAGGTGGGAAACTACCAGTAAGGCAAAGTTAGTCTTTCCAATAAAGGTGTCCATCACAAGCAGAGGAAGTATTTCAAACTTGTTTTAAATAATTAAAGCTCCACTACAACCCAGAGCATATAGTAATTGTAAGTATGCTGTTTGCAAATGAAGATGGATCTAGCTGCAAGGACAGTACTGCTAGTGCATTCCTAGAGAAGGTGATGTTTTTTAAGCCATAGATTTGTTTATAGCCACACCCTCACTTCAGGTAGTTGACAGTGAGGCTTCAGAGTCCTTGATGTGCACAGTTGTGCAGCTGGGCTCCCGTCTCAGCTGTCCGGTGAAGCTCCTTTGTTCTGCATGGGAATAGGTGCACACAGGAAATTACAGCTTGTGAAACCCATCGTACTGCTCTTGAGACCGCACAAATAGACTTGCTGATTGTAAAGTGGCATCTTGCCAGGCAATGTTCAGCTTGTCTCCAAGCCAGGTGGCCCCCTGAAATAGATCTTCTGTTTAGGTAGCAGCATGAATAGTGGCAGAGAAATTTAAAAGTTGAAATAATGAGTGTTAACATTCTTTCTTTATGCCAAGTGCAACCATTATGAAGCCCACTAGAAGACATTATTCTATTATAGGTACTTCTTCAAATAATATTCTCTGGAACAAGTGATGCTATAATTTATATTGATAAACACGCGTAAGACTGAAAGGAAGAAGTGGAAAATATTCCCATTCTCACTTATTCATGTGTTCACTCAACAGCTATTTATGTGATGGCTTTACATTGGGCCCTGGGTGGTTTGTATCTGGGAAGTACGGTGTCCCTGTCGCTCTCCTCCCTGCCTCTGTGACTCCGCAGCAGCAAGTAGTCACAGGAATTTCTCTGTTCCTTGCTTATGGGACTTTTTTCTTCAGCTTTGCATATCAGTCTCGTTAGCTTACCAAAGTAAGTTCCAAGTGGGTAGAGCTGGTATCTTTATTTTGTATCGTATAGGCTACATAGGAGAAAGCAGTCAGAAGTCAATTGGAACTCGAGTTCCTGACCTTGACAAGGAGACTCTTTCAGCCTTGGTTTTTTCACGTGTGTCTTGTTTTAGCTTGATGTGGTCTGGCATGGTACCCTTCTTCCATGGGGCAGTGAGGGGGGATGAGACAAAGCACACAAGTCCCTCACCATGTGCCTGGGCAGAGAAACCCTTTTGCTGTTCACCCCATTTTCTCCTGGGAGCCTCAATGGACCCTTCATGGTGCATGTCCACATTTCTGCACACCCTATCATTTGATCTTCAACTTTCAGTTCACTACATAAAGCCTTCCTCTGCCGCTTTAGCCCTTGCCATTTCCCAGCTGGTTAATTTGCTTTCTACACTGAGAAAACAGCATTATCAGAAGAGAAGAGAACTGTTTTGTCTGCCACCACATCTCCCACCCACTTTCTCCTCCCCTGGCTGTTCTGCCTTTCCTTCTGTTCACCTCTCCAGGCCAACTTCTCTGCTCAAGCAGCCTGGCCCTGTTCCCTTAGTGCCCTCTGATGTTGCTCGAGAAATGTGCCCTCTGTTCTTTCCTGTTCACTTTTCTGTTCCTTCTAGACAAGTCTTATTTGCATGTAGGGAGCTTCTATTTAACCATTCTTAAAAACATTTCCCTTGACTTCTTCCTACCCTTACTGCTAACTCTTGCTGTCACTCTTTTTATCTGGTCCTCTTTATAGAACACCCAGAGAGAGCTGTCTACCATTGATACCCACAGTTTCTTTATAGGAAAATGCCCAGAGCAAACTGCCTGTACTTGATATGTGGGACTTCTTTCCTTTCACTCTCTGTTAATCTCTTTGTAGTCAGGCTTCCATCTCCTTACTTTATACCAGAAGTCAAGTTCACCAACAAATCCTGGGCTAAGTCTGATGGTCAGTTTTCATTCCTCATCTTTTTAACCTAAAACAGCACTGGGCAGACTTGGTCACTCTTCTCCCTGACCTTTGCGTACCTAACTTCTAAAACGCCATGCCATTGGTCTCTCCTCCTGCATAAAAGCCCCCTTCCTTGGTCCCTTGTGGGCCCCTTTTACTCCATGACTGCTAATGCTGGAGAATTAAGGCTCAGCACTTCTTGGACATTCCTCTTCCCTAGCTTTTTTCCCTTCCTTATTCCATCTCACTTACATAAATGTCGGCACTGAAAAGGTCCAAATTAGGATCTCCAGCCTGGCCCTACTGCCTGAAATGCAGACTTGTGCATCATCTGCCTTCTCGACACTTCTATTTGGAAATAGAGTAGATATTTCAGGCTTAACAGCCTCAAGTGGAATGCCTGACTTCTCTTCATATCCTTGATCTTCACATCTTAATTAATACTAATTCCATCCTTTTATTTTCTTAGGTCAAAAAATATCATTACTGCCACCAGAAATTCCTAATGTCACTATATTAAACATGCATGCAGACTTTGACCTCTTCTTTCAAGCCTGTTGGTATCTATTCACAACTCCTTGCCTGAGTTATTTCAGTAGCCTCTTCACTATTTACCACCTTTCTTCTTGGCTTCCTATAGGCTTGCTCTCTCTGTCCCTATCTCTGTCTCTCTCTTTGAACCAAGAATTGAACTCATGACCTTCACTTGCCAAGTTGACACTTGTGCCACTGAGCTATATCCCCAGCTCTTCTTCTTCTTCCTCTTCCTCCTCCTCTTCTTCTTCTTCTTCTTCTTCTTCTTCTTCTTCTTCTTCTTCTTCTTCTTCTTCTTCTTCTTCTTCTTCTTCTCCTTCTTCTCTCTCTTTCTCCACCCCCCCATCTCAAAAAAACCTCACAGAAGTTAAGGTGGACTATGTAGCTCATTTACTTAAAACCAGGGCTTTCTACCCCAGATCATCCTCTCCCCAGCTTGTCATCTCTCACCATCACTCTTGCCCTTGGTCCATTAGCTCTAGACCTCTCTCCCTTCCTTGCTGTGCTCCCGACATAGCAGGAACTCCCTGCCTTATAGGCTTCCTACCACTGTTTTGTCTGCTCGGAGTGTTCTTCTTCTGTGAGGCCATGTGGCTGGCTGATTGTGTCTCATTGACCTTTGTTCAACCATCTGTTTCCAGGGGAGGACTTCCCTCGCAACCACTGTGTTCTTGCTATCCCTGGCGATGGCTTTAATTCTCTTT